>JBAMJV010001454.1:0-7500 GCA_037951105.1 Echinarachnius parma
AGTATAATATGTACAGTCAAACCTGCGTATAGTGACCACCAAGGGGGAAGTTAGGGTTAGGGAATACTGTATCCATTGTTTTTCTCTGCAGGGGATCAATTACGGTTTGTATGGCCACTAAGGTAAGTTGGCTGCTTTATAAACGGGTGGCCACTAAGACAGACTAGTTCCATAAACTGCACGGATATTTAGATTGAAAGCAAAGCAAACAAGAAGATATGGGAAGTAGCGAAATACCATTCTGGTATCACTATAGCCAAGTTGATCATTATATCATCACTTAAAGAAATTATTGTTTGTAGTTTGGTATAATAATCATCATCCATCCATCCATCCATCCATCCATCCATCCATTCCATCCATCCATCCATCCATCCATCCATCCATCCATCTATCTATCTATATATATTCTATCTATCTCTATCTGTCCTTAACATCACTGAACGACCATGTTGTGTCGCAAATTGAGTTTGTCTGGTTATCAGCTGAAATAGTCCAATTTAGACAAAAGTATGAGATTCAGGATGTTTGTATTTCCAAGTTGAAGGTATCTTAATCTTCTATGAAAATTTGACTGTCAGAAACCATGTTAAAGTATGTTTTGTATCGAATACAAATTATCAGATTACAGCGCTTGACACCTATCTTTGTGGCCCGTTTCTCCCTTGTTTTAAAACTGCTTCAACCATTTCCAGATCTTTGGCTCTCATTTCTAGCCTTCTCTGAATATGACAAATTATATACCATTTTTTAAAGGTAGTGAATGCTAATGGTCATGCTAGTGAAAATCAGCATAATCATTTTCCAAGACTTGTTGCATTATATAATTACTTTAAGTATTATAATCATCAGTAATCATTGTATACAGTAGTTGTTCGCCACTGTCTAACGTGAAACATCGCCAGCTACGATAGAACAATCTGATTATTTTGATCACACCCCCTCCAAAAAAAAAAGATCGCTATATTCATCGGCTAGACACAAACGGCCTAAATTATCCAGCAAGATTCATTCACTGTTAACATTATTCATCTCCTCTTCTGATCGAGGACAAATGCAAGAAGAATCAGTTTTCATCAATCAAGATTTCGTTATTCAAACATCAAAAGATAAGAAGAGATATTGTGTTAGGGTATATACAAAATTCCGTGTAGTAATAGGCTAGTAATAAGGCTACTTGATAAGGACATTAGTCATGCTATAAATTTCCCTTCAATATCTGTGAAGGTACTGTGTCTAGTGTATTGGATAGCAACTCGTCTTAGAGGCTCAGGGTCATGAGTTCGACCCTCTCTCAAATCTCTTTTTTTTATTTCTTTTGTGTTATCATTACAATTTGGATTATTTAAAATAGAAATATAATTTAAAAAATTATTATTATTTTTATTAATTTTTTTGGATACCCTGATATACCCAGGTCGAAATTTCCCATAGAACCAAAGACCCATAGGATTCCCATAGAGACCCATAGGCCTAATGGTTTCTATGGGATCCTATGGGTTTCAATAGGGAAAGTGGAACATGGGTTTCTATGGGTTCTATGGGTTTCTATGGGTTTCTATGGGTGTGGGGTTTCTATGGGTCCTAAGTGGGTTTCTATGGGTTTTTATTTTATGGATTTCTGTTGGTCCCATAGAAACCTATAGAAACCCATAGGATAATTCCTATGGGGTTTTCTATGGGTTTATATGGGGTTTCTATGGGAAATTCGACTTGGGCTGTCTTATTCTATTCAGGGTTCCATCTGGATGCTTGCAATTCTATGTATTCTAGCAGGCTTAAGTTCGTCTTGGACAAAGCCCACCTCATAACATGATGCTTGCAATGCGCACTTAATAATCTTCCAGTTTTCTAAACAGCTAATTTCACAAGCTTTTTGGGGCCCGATATCCCCCCTCCCCCTCAGTCATAAAAAACATCTCGTCAGAGATGGTCAAAATGACGTATCATCCCCCAATGGCAAGTAGAAATCGACGCCTTTGGCACTTACTGCCCGTCATACCATCGAACACGCGAGCAATACGCGCGCCATTCTTAGTGTGCATTCAGCTATGTGCCGAGAGAATTGGCATAGTTGTTTCGATACTTTGACGGACAGGTAAGTCGCATTTATCAGACACTGACTTGGTAAAAATTGACAAAAATGGGAACCTGACATAGTCTCACTCAAAGCGCCCTAAAACAAAAAATACACGTCCATAATTACTGTTCTTCGTATCGTTTTTCATTGGAAAAGACACCCTATCCGATGGACATAATAATGTTGTTACATTTTTTAAGAGGTGCCCCCGTTCCGTTTTTTGGGGGGCCACCCTGTATAAGATGAGCCTGTGCAGCCATATAGTATCGATATTGCTATGATTTGCTACTAATGTGTATAATAAAAAAAAGTCGTAGTTTAAGTTTTAATTCAATAATGTGTTGAAGAAAAATACAATCCGAAGATTAAAGAGGGTAGTTTTACTTCTGGTATAGGAGGGCGCTGCACGAAATAATTTGTTAAGTGAAGATAATGAAAAACTGAGTGTAAAATACGAAAGAGCATGCAATTTTCAATGACAGAATAAACTTTATTTGATCAAAATCGGTTTAGAAACGGCTAAAATATCAATAACTATATCCGGATCGGAATAAATCGGGACCCAGATTTTATTCGATAGTTTTGTAAAAAATAAGAAAAAATGCTTACGCTTTTTCAAAAAGTTTCAAAATGAGGTTTTTAAACAGTTGTTGATGATCTCTCTATTTAATCATTATTTGGACAAAACATCACATTCATGAATTTGTATGTAACTGAGAACAATGGTTGAAACCAATGTTTGTTTTAGAGAGCGCCTTCTTGTGTTTTAATGGCTCTTTTTTTGAATGATAACAGGCCTTTTTACTTAGTCTTTTTGTAATTTTCTATACCTTTCGAGCATGGTGGAGTTATAACTATTAGGTTTGTAATGTTATTGTGGCAGGTTTTGGGTTACTAAAGCTCAGCGATACCAAAACTGTACTACCCCTTTAATTAAAAACTCTATCGACTTTTGTTTGTCACGTTTTAGGTGAATATAATCCAGACATGCCTTCGAGAGGTTGACGTGTTTTTTTTTTCTAATTCTTTGAGGAAATATATGTATTATACAATAAGTCAATAAACATTTCAATTTTATTTTGAAAAAAAAACAATATCCAAAGATTAGGTTAAACGTATTATCGATTTCGTTTTCCACGGTTTTCTGAACAAACAAAAATATAGACATGAAAGGCTTCGAGGTGTTATTTGGTTAACATTGAAAACACTATTCATTATTTGTCAAGAAAAAAAATGAATGATAAAGCTAAACCGGTAATAACCCTAAATTGATAACTGATATTTAAGATCTATTTTGAAGATATAATACATTGCCAAACGCAAATGATATACTACACAATTAAAAAAGTCCTTGTATTTGACCCACGATATTTTTGCTTTGTAATTTGTTACATTTTCTTAATTAACTTTCTTCTTTGATCATGTCGTTGATGGTTTTTGTTGTTGTTGCAGTTGCGGCTTAAAGGGATCTTGCAACTTTGTTGACATGTGCGAAATCTTGTTGCAACTTTGTTGACATGTGCGAAATCTTGCAAATAGTAAACAAAAGGTGTATGTTTGTGATCCGATAGTTATGTCCACTGAGAGATGAGTGAACATTATTATGGTAAATTAATGTCACATGACCGAGTAATTAAGCGACAATTCGAAGTGATAATCGCTAAATAATTGCACTGACTTTGTACACAGTAATACTTATCCAGTAGATAATGCTAAATCTAAACATTTCAATATAACATAAGATAATAACACGATATTATGTGGACTGTTTGAAGTCTCAAACCAAACCAAATCAGTCCTCTATGTTAAAATAACGCTAAGGCCAAACCCCATTTCTAAACACCCGTATAGGCTAACGGTGTCCATTCCGTTAAAGGGATAGTTGAGTTTTGGTAGAGAGGGCGCTAGACTACTTTTTTTTTGTGAGGTAATGAAAAACTGAGTGTAAAATTTGAAAGAGCAAAATATTTAAATAATAAAATCATGTTTGTTTGATCAAAATCGGTTCAGAGACGGCTGAAATATCCATAAATATAACAATTTGTAATAAAGCTGGGGCCCCAGGTTTATTAGAGAATTTTGAACCAGCCGTTAACAATTTTAAAAAATGCTTCCTCTTTTCAAAAAGTTACAAAATAGGTATTTAAATAGTTGTTGGTTATTTCTCTATCTAATCACTATTTCAACAAAACATCACATGCACAATATTTTATTCAAAATGGTTGAAATCGATGAGAGTTTAGAGAGCGCCCTCTTACGTTTTAACGGCCCTCTTTTTGAATGATAACATGATCTTTACTACGTCATTTGTAATTTTGTATTCCTTCTAGTTATAACTATTAGTTTGTAATGTAATGATGCATGTTTTGGTTACTAAAATTCAGTTTCACCAAAACTGTACTCTCCTTACCAGAACTCAACTATCCCTTTAAGTACTTACTACATCAGATGGTAATTTTTAGTTATTAATCAACACAATGTTTTTAGCTCGAAAATAATCACTTTTCTCGCTCCGAAGGCAATATAGTTAGGATAACGTACACATTTAACGATCGTTGTTAGTCCTTCGTCTTTATCTATTTATTCGGAAACATCTGCAGCGGTCTCCTATCTAATTGTGTTAATTATTGTAGAATGATAAGTTCGTGAACGGGAATTCCCGACATTTCGGAGACAAATCGAAAATATTTAGAAAAAGAAAGATCCTGCGTGCAATGACTGTTGAGGTAACAATGTGATTGGGAAAATATGTCTCGGAGCAGACATGATCTATGACAAAGTTGCATGAGGCAGACAAAATCCTAGACGTTAGAGAAAAATAAAATTATTTACTAGATATTTATATAATATTGACTGGCCTTGAGTGGTATATCAGAAATATTGCATTCGCTAGGATCATATTGCACGAGTCGAAGACGAGTGCAATATGATCCTAGCGAATGCAATATTTCTGATATATCACGAAAGAACAAGCCAGTCAATATTGTTATTATTATACATACTATCCAGAGCAAAACATAAATAAACAAAATCATACATCTTACTCCGTCTTGTTCAGTGAAGAAGACCAATGTATTGAATCTCAAATTACTGATTAAACATTTTCAACCCATGAAGGGCCATTTGCGCGTACTGTAACAGAGGTGTGTAAACGTATTCATACGTCACAATTAGATACGCGCAAAGCCATTCATGCGTCATTAATAAACGCGCGTATGAATTTGCGCACTTCCGCGCTGGATTAAATATCAGCTCCATATGGAGGGGTAACATCGTCTGATATTGCACTCGCAAATACACATTTGTAGAGCTACATAATACACATTACGATGGTAATATCATAACAATAATGAACGCTATGACTGACAAACCCGAGACGGAAACAAAATACATGATTTATTGAATCGAAAACTAGCCTGTATGTGTAATAATATGAATTATTACCCATATCAGACATCTGAGCTGTGGTTTTACAAAATTATATTCCCCTCGTTTCAAGTGCCAGCAGGTGAAAGAGGGGAATATTTCCCATATTCCCCTCTTTCACAAAAGCCTATGGGACTTACGTGTTAAAAAAGAGGGGAATTGACATCCGGGCACTTGGATATTCAATCCAGCGCGGAAGTGCGCAAATTCATACGCACGTTTATTAATGACGTATGAACAGATGAATGGCTTTGCGTGTGTCTAATTGTGACGTATGAATGCATTTACGCACCTCTTCTATACTACGCGCAAATCGACCTTCATGGGTTGAAAATGTTTAATCAGTAATTTGAGATTCAATACATTGGTCTTCTTCACTGAACAAGACCTCAATACAATACCAGTAGACAAAGTTTAAATTTTACTAATTTCCGTTACTGCTCAAGATGTCTGACATGGGTAATAATAATGATATTGACTGGCTCTTTCGGGGTATACGACATATATTGCCTTCACTAGGATCCATATTGCCCTCGTCTTCGACTCGGGCAATATGAATCTAGTTCAGGCAATATATGTCGTATCCCCCTCAAGGCCAGTCAATATTATATAAATGTCCTACTCTTGACATCGTGTCAATTGTGCTTGGTGTTGACGCTGATGCTGATAATTATGATAGACAGGGTGATGATGATGATGATGATGATGATGTTGATGGTGATGATGATGGTGATGATGGTGATGATAATGATGATGAAGATGATGATGATGATGTTGATGATGATGATGGTGATGATGGTGATGATGGTGATGATAATTTCCGTTACTGATGATTAAGAGAGGTGTTAGACAGGGGGACCCCTGTCCCCATATTTGTTTATACTTTGTATTGAATTTTAGCTCGTTCAATATATAAAGACCCTGAAATTCAAGGATTTACTTTTTAATAATGTACAAGTAAAACAAATTCTTTATGCAGACGATATGACTCTCTTTATTCGGGACTCAAGCTCATTTAAAAGGGAAAACAAAACTGTTTTGCTAGAAGTATGGGATTTACGTGTTAAAAAAGAGGGGAATATGACATCCGGGCACTTGGATATTCAATCCAGCGCGGAAGTGCGCAAATTCATACACGCGTTTATTAATGACGTATGAACAGATGAATGGCTTTGGGTGTGTCTAATTGTGACGTATGAATACATTTACGCACCTCTACTATACTACGCGCAAATCGACCTTCATGGGTTGAAAATGTTTAATCAGTAATTTGAGATTCAATACATTGGTCTTCTTCACTGAACAAGACCTCGATACAATACCAGTAGACAAAGTTTAAATTTTACTAATTTCCGTTACTGCTCAAGATGTCTGACATGGGTAATAATAATGATATTGACTGGCTCTTTCGGGGTATACGACATATATTGCCTTCACTAGGATCCATATTGCCCTCGTCTTCGACTCGTTCAATATGAATCTAGTTCAGGCAATATATGTCGTATCCCCCTCAAGGCCAGTCAATATTATATAAATGTCCTACTCTTGACATCCTGTCAATTGTGCTTGGTGTTGACGCTGATGCTGATAATTATGATAGACAGGGTGATGGTGATGATGATGATGATGATAATGTTGATGTTGATGGTGATGATGATGATGATATGATGATATGATTATGATGATGATGATATAATGTTGATGATGATGATGGTGCTGATGATGATGATGATGATGATGATGATGATGGTGATGATGGTGATGGTGATGATGATGATGATGAAGATGATGATGATGATGTTGATGATGATGACGGTGATGATGGTGATGATGGTGATGATAATGATGATAATGATGATGCTGCTGCTGATGATGATGAGAGTATTAATTCAGATATTAAAACAGTTCATAATTTTTCATATACATTATACACATCTTTACGATATCCCTTGTAACAAAAAAAGCCGTAATTAGTTTTGGCATTCAAATGCCGG
>JBAMJV010001454.1:12500-53168 GCA_037951105.1 Echinarachnius parma
GTGCGTTCAATTTCGCCGATTTTGTCACGCAGCTGTATTTTGCAGTTCAAATTCTTTTTTAAGCATTCAAATTCATATAACGATCATTCGAAAACATTTTGTTTGCATTCGATTTAAAACGTGTTTCTATTTCGTAAAATTGTCATTCAATTTAAAGCGAGAACATTTCTGATTACGTAATACCGCCTTCCGTGAAATCCGAAATAGCGCGTTTTTTTTTTTAATTGAATGCTAAAATCACTTGACCGAAGAGCTAAATCGTATGAACAAAATGCAATTTTGAACCACTTTAAACCACAATTGCAAGCTTTCAGCTCAATTTCGCGAAATTGAACGACACTCTTATCGAAACGAATGAGAAGTTTACGAACTTGGCCGAGAAAACCTTATATTTTGCCGTTCCTAGCCAAATACAGAGATTGAAGGTAATACACAAAGATCGAGTATGAATAGCGTATTTAGATAAATTATTGGCAATACGTCCACATACAAAATATACTAACTATATAGTGACTACAAGCATGATAAAGAAACGTTATGTTGTGCAAGTATATTACATAAGTAACTTGATATGTGCATGCGTTGTTCAGGTATTTGAATAGTTATGATACAAGGTTCGATTTCTTTAGCGCCTATTATAATACAGTATCAACTGTGAGCGCTTTACTACGGTAATTATTATGCATGTGTTCTTTTTACAATTTATTTCCTTATTGCTTATGACATATTAAACAGCAAAACTTAGTTCAAGTCAAAATAATTGCATTACATTTCCCCTAGGTAATGTCCCTTATATAAAACAAGCAAGTATTCATAAAGACATCAAAATACGATATTACCTCATAATAACAATAATAATATACACATGTGCAAATAGTGGATACAAATATACTTTGTTCGTAACTCGATACGTGTGCGTTGTTTTAGCTACGTGATTCTTTGACCATCTATTGTACATACAAAATTGTATACTAAATATGATTCAATTAGTTACACTGCTGTTAAAAGTTGTAATGTACGTACCATCATAACAAATGAATATACACTATATATATAATTATACATGCTTTGTAAACATTTTTTTCTAAAAATTTACACAAATAAGCAAAGTCCGTATAGAGTTAATAATTATGTGAAAATCGCTACATTACATATCCGTTAAGCTACGTTTTTCTAAATCATTCTAAATCCATTAACACCCCCACAATATGCATATTATAAATATTATTTTATCTATTTGGTCATATAATAACTCTTCTACAAATACAAAATTCTACTCAATACCTCGAGTGATGACAATCTTAATCTTCATAATTAATCTCTCAAATAATCCCTCTTAAACCGTGAAAATTGGTGGGACTCGACACATGGAACGATTCGTTGACGATCACCATGATCAAGCACTTCGATGACATCTTAATTCACCTTTGTTTTTCCTACAGCTGAACTGCATACATGTCATAGGGTAATGTATAAGGGTTGCCTGTTCAATTATTTGTATCCAAATTAAAACCGCCGCGCTTAAATTTTGATGTTAGATAGTCAGTATTCATTTTATTTTTGTGTCCATGATGCCGTCACCGTGACTGTGCTAAATTGGCTATCTGTGCAGATCATTGTTGCTTTTTATTTCGGTAATTTCGATAATGTTGATGTAACGATTGTTTTTGCAAAATATGGCCTGATCTGCTAAATGCCCTGGGAATAACAACAGAGCCAAGTTACATTATTTTAGTTTAAATGAGTTACACTTGTGGCCCTGCAGGGCTCCTTACCACTCTGAAGTTGGGAAGACTGTTTAAGAAGATTTTGATAAGAAGATTCCATGAATGCCTTTGAAAAATCTCAGATCCTAACCGTCTTCCGTAAAAGTACATGGGTTTTGTTGGGTTTTACAAGGAATTAAGATGATTTGTCTGAGAAATCAAGATAGGTATGCTGGAGACCTTGCGAATCAGACTCATCGTCATCGAGGTGTATGTCTTGCTCGTGCTGATGATATTGGTATGATTCTTCCCGCATATCATGGTAGGTGTGCTGAAGTCCTTGTGACTCAGTCATACCGTCATCGTGCAAATAGAGGACAGAGGAGTCGGCTTTGGTACTACTGATATCTGCATCGTGTCGATGGTTAGATGTCTGTTCTCGCATATCATGGTTAGTGTGCTGAAGCCCTTGTGAATCAGTCATATCGCCATCGTGCAAGTCAACAACGGCTGAGTCGGCGTCGATGTCTTCGGTATCTCCGTCATGTTGATTGTTGGATGATTGTTCTCTCATATCATGGTAGGTGTGCTGAAGCCCTTGTGAATCAGTCATACCATCATCTTCCAACTTAAAGGTGGAGGAGTCGGGTGTAATACTTCTGGTATCTTGATCGTGAGGAAGATGAGATGGTTCTCGCATATCGTGGTAGGTGTGTTTACGGCCTTGGCTATCAGCAATATCGCAATCGGGCAACTCGACAGCGGAAGAGTTGGTCTTGGTTCTGTTTACGCGTTGCCTATGTTGGTGATTTTGAGATGATTCGTCTCGCATATCATGATATGTGTGACAAAGACCTCGGTGATTTGTTTTTCCTTCATCGTCGCCTCTTGAGATAAAAGCCTTATTCTTTGCTCTGATATCTATGTCTCTTCTTGGTGCGAGATATCCTTCACCATCGATTTCACTTCCCGCAACGTAACTGGCCTCACCAGTAGTGCCATCCTCATTATGTTTATCTGATAGATCTCCGGTGGCGAAGTATGTATGCTGCAGAGGTTCAGGTGAGAACAGCTCTTCATCGGATGACTCAATGGAACCATGAGATGTTAATTCATCATGTAACTGACAAGATTGTTGTTCTCGCATATCATGGTAGGTGTGCTGAAGCCCTTGTGTATCATCAATATCGCAATCGGGCAACTCGACAGCGGAAGTGTTGGTTTTGTTTCTGTTGACGCGTTGACCATGTCGGTGATTTTGAGATGATACTTTTCGCATATCATGATAGGTATGACAAAGACGTCCGCGGCTCGTTATTCCTCCATCGTCGCCTCTTGGGGGAAAAGCCTGATTCTTTGCTCTGGTATCTATGTCTTTCCTTGGTACGAGATATCCTTTATCATCGATTTCACTTCTCGCAACGAAACTGGGCTCGCCTGTACTGCCATCCTCATTATCTGATGGATCTCCTATGGCAAAGTATGAGCGCAACAGAGGTTCAGGTGAGAATAGTTCTCCATCGGATGACTCAGTGGAACCGTGAGAAGATGATTCATCATGTAACTGACAAGATGTCTGTTCTCTCATATCATGGTAGGTGTGCTGAAGTCCTTGTGTATCAGCAATATCACAATCGGGCACAATATCACAATCAAAACTTGGCTCGCCTTCTGTGCCACCTATCATAGGTTTAGCTGATGGTTCTCCGGTGGTAAAGGTTGTCTGCTGGAGAGGTTCAGGTATGCAAATATCTTCATCTGATGACTCATTGGAACCATGAGAGTATGATTCATCATCTAAAACAGATGTCACAATTGAACTAGATATATCCTCGCCAGTATCTAGGGTACGGCCTTTTGTTTTCCTAGCAGGACCATTTATGGTGGAATGTCGTGGAATGGAAAGAGAATCATCACGTGCAAACTCGGCTGCACCCTCATGTTTGAGATGAGTAGTAGTGAAGGAAGAAGACTTCCTTGTCAGGGCCTCCATTTCATCTGGAGCTTCGTAATCATGGTGTTCCGGGTCGTCAGGCTCATCAGGGCGGCGACTACTTCTGTCGGGAATATTAACCCTTTTCAAAGGATTTCTCTCGTCCGATAGAGGAACGAGGTATCCTTCTTCGTCAAAGACTCTTACGGAACTCAAATCCGAAATAGGGTTTTGAGGATGTGGCTTTATGTTCATTGTTCTCGCATTGGTTGGAGACAGCCGTCCAGGCACGGGCTTTTCCGCCTGTTGTGAGCTATCTTCTTCTGGGTCATTTGTATCCATTGGTTTTGCTATTTTTCTTTGAATTGTTCCGGCAAGAGGATCAGGGACTAGTGCATAACCATCTTCTCCGTGTGTTTCTTTTTGTAATGTGGATGAATTAGGTGTATTACCAAAACTATTGCATATCGATTTATCCCTCAGAGACTTCTCTGGTAGTCCGTCGAAATCAGGAATAGTTTCATAGATGTTGCAGGTTGATTTGGCGAATGAGGTAAAATCTGGATCTATGTCGTCATCAGGTGGAATATTGGGAAGACTTTCTCTAATCGGACGTGGGCTTAAACCTTCTCCGGATACTTTTGGGGTATCTGGTAGGGACCTCGTCACTTCGTAATACTCCTGCATATAAATACAAACACCATAATAACGCAAGTTTTCCATGCATTGCTGCAAATAGATAAACTAGTAAGTTTTGTTTTACTTAGAATACCGAATGGTCAATTCAGTAAAAGGAACTAAAGCCTAGGAAATAATTTGCTAAAGGTATTTATTAACTTTGTTGACAAGTGCAACAAGTGATAAATGGTTGGTAAAGTGTATAATTGTGTGATATGATGATTACATCCACTAAGTAACGTGTGAAAATCACACGTTACATTCATGTTATACATGTTATATGGCCGAGTAATGTGTGAAAATGCAAAGTGGTATCGGCTAACTCATTGTACTTACTGTGTACATTTATATTATAGTTATATTACAAATCCGAACACTTAAATCTTAATAAATGAAGGAGAAATTCGAAAAAATAAACCTATTCCATGCCTCTATATTGGTAACACGAATACAACAATGTATGAGTGAACCACTAGAGTGAGAGTGAATTTTGAGAGTGAAAATTTGGACAATGTTAACATTGGTTTATACTAGATCCCTTTAAGATGCTATAATTTAGAATGATGGTAATTTGTTTTTACCCAGTAAAACGACTTGATTTGTTTATATCGAAGGACCAATTGGTAATACCTAGTGAAAAACAGGAATGTATTATTTAGAACGGTCTTATTATGTGTGGTTACTCACCCTCTGTTTCAAATCCTGTAGATGTCTTCGCCGCTAAAGATGCGCCCACCGGATGAGGATAAGCAGAAGTATTACAGTTGACACAGATACCGATGATATTATTATTCGGGTGGTTTGTCCGATCTTGGGTTTAGCTGAAAAATGTATTTTAAATGTAAACCATGTTTTTTAAATTGGAAGGCTTTATCTGTCAAATTAAGACATAAAGGAAAACAAGAGCGAAGACAAATCTTATTCGCCGAGAATTGAACCAATCGAAGACGCCAAATTGCAAGACCTTTGTTCAACCATCGAGCCACAAAGGCACTTGAATAGAGGACGTTTCTATGAAACCCTTTACATTAACCCGGTATTAAACAAAAGATAATCAAATCGTCTTTGGAAAGGAGAGTCCGAAAAGTGATGCAGCATGTTATTAATCAAATTCAAACATAAACGAAACTATAATAAAGAAAACAAAATGAAAAAAAAAAACAATACAAAACAGGCTTTACCGGGTATTGAACCCTGATAGGTCCGATTAGCAAGACCGGTGGTCAACCAACCGAAATTGTTTGAAAATTGTACATTTTGTTGTAAGTCAAATATGGGGCAATATTTCCCTGAAGTAGCCCAGCTAGCCACCTGACGTCGGGCCGATGTCGGAAGTTGGTTGCCGGATGTCGGCATATCGCCGTTGGCTCGAGGTTAAAATGTCCGCCAGCCCAACATCGTCACGACGTCATTTTTGTGATATATTGGCATAACGTCATTTTCCGACAATGGCCCAACATCATCTCCTGACATGATGTTGGGCCATTGTCGGAAAATGACGTTATGCCAATATATCACAAAAATGACGTCGTGACGATGTTGGGCTGGCGGACATTTTAACCTCGAGCCAACGGCGATATGCCGACATCCGGCAACCAACTTCCGACATCGGCCCGACGTCAGGTGGCTAGCTGGGAGGCAGCGTCGAGCAAAAATAATAACTTCAATATATAGTATAGTCTAAGAACGGTACCGGGGCAGCAAAGGTAATTACCCATCACTTCCTAATCCCCCTACTCATGCATCTGCTTAAGCTTAAGGTTAGCTTAAGTTTAATCTTAAGCTTGAACAGAGCTGATTATTAGTCAGGTAAAAGCCGGTGTGCCAGGGATAAGTGTCCATAAGTTTAACATCCCATTTCTGTCCGTTTTCGAGCCAAACACAAACATCAGAGGCATCGATTTGTTTGCAAAGCACAATGCATTGTGGGGGCAAGCATTGTTTGTGGATAATGCTCTGCCCCCCACCCCCCCCCACCCCCCCCCCCCCCCATTGTGCTTTGCAAACGAATCGACGCCTCTGACAAACATACAGACATACACACAAAGATACGGACAATCAAACAAACAGTCATTCACTCATACTGCACGTAAATTCATACATGACGTCATACTTACGCGGATGGTGTTACTCATACAATAACATCAATAAAATGAACTTGAATAAATACAAATTGATTCCACTATTTCACGATACTTTGCTATTACACGCGACACACAAAACATACATTTACGGGGTGATTTTGACAGATATCCCTTGATTAAATTTGCCCTGGACACATGGACAATTATCCCAGCCACACCGTGCCCGATCAGTCGGGCACGATTCGACATTGTGTGGACAATCTTGCAGAATATGAGCAGTGAGGCATCACTGGCCCGAAGAAACTGGAAATCAGTCGATTCGGGACAAGTTGGATCTGTGTGCGTTATGCTTTACCTGCTGTAAAGCCGATCGAGAACCCTGGTTTAGTACCCTTGCCATCACTCGTAAAGATCACCGTGAGAGACGAGCTATTTGATGTGAAATCCCAAGTTGACTGTCCGTTGCCATAGTAACCACTTAGATGCTTCCATCGCGGTGAACTTACAGCGAAGCTATCAACGTCTTGCCCAATATGGAGAACATCTGATCCCGGCTCCGTGTCGAATTCAAAGAACAGAACCTCGATAACGAAAGTTTCTGGGACTTGGAAAAGCCATATGTCATAAGCGTTGTTTGGATAACTTGCAGGAAAGTTGGTTGAACGTTTGAATTCCTGTTGTCCAAGAGTTAGAGCCTCTTCTGTATAAAACAAGGAATACAAGATTGTCATGCGTGGGGATGCTAAACCGTAGAGCGACATTTTGAATTAGGCGAGATGGTACGCACTGCATACCACGAATCCAGTGTGCATTACACACCGTGTCCAAGGTGTTCGCAAGTTAAAAAGGTGGCACCGCACATTTAGTTCAAGAATGCAAACTAGCATGAATTTGTTAAATCTTAGCTTGTACGGTTCGTTTTCATGGCACAACATGGCATGATGAAATAGTTTACTGATGATTGCATCAATATCAGACGTGTTATTCCAATGAATTATTGATTTGCTACCTTTAAGGGACAGTCCCTCTTTAAAAAAACGTCTGAGCAGTTTCCAGTTGACGGATGGGGATGAATGTAACACACACAAACAAAATCAGATCGCACAGCCCTGTAATTTTGATTCTACAAATAAAAAGAGACGTCTCCTGACGACGGACAGTCAACCTGTTCGAAACGTCGAGCCCCTCCTACCACCAACCCTCTACTTACAATAACTATACCGGCGCTGTAGTTCTTATCAGAACTACAAGCTCAGAAAGAATACCAACAGTCCTTTCCAGGACTACCAACAGTCCTTTCTATGACTACCACAGTCCTTTTTAGGACTATCCTAGAAAGAATACCAACAGTCCTTCTCAGGACTAACCAATCCTCTCCTTATACATGGTGCAACCGCAAACCACACGTATTATCTACACCACCATGGAAGCCGATACTTACAAGCAACAATGATTTAGCATAATATTACAACAATATTGTACTTATTCTTGTAAAGGTATTGTGAAGCCGACTTTTGTAAAGGTATGTCATGGAAACAATCACAAAAATGAAGAATATGTAATTACATGTAGTCAGTTTAAGCGAGGTTCGCTTATTTTGTTTAGAATTCGGCCATGCTATTGTTATTTATGTGCGGGACACGTAGCTAGCGCGGCTCACGTATCGGTCACGCATAGCGTTGTGGTATTTCGAGGAATCCGTGAACGAACTTCCTCACTGGGTGAATATAAATGCACAATTTACCGTTGGTTGTTGTTTTATTAGTTTTAGGTCTATAACACCTCGAAAAAGAGATTTCAAGCCCTAATTTGTTCAGGCATGCTGTTATATGACATTTTCTTTCATATAAGACTATAACCTCGCAACTTTAGAAATTTGACTTGCAAAAGAGGGAATATCCCTTTAAGACATGGTAATCAAGACCTGGATGACTTGATTATAATCAATAAAGCATTTTATAAGAGGAAGCGCATGATGATTATTCCATACACGATTAAACAACACAAATTAAAATACCTTGTTAAAATTGGTCTTAAAGGGCTAGTTTAGTTTTGGTAGAGAGGGCGCTGCACATCACAATTTTGTTGTGAGGTAATGAAAAACTGAGTGTCGAATTAGAGAGAACATGCAATTTTAATGGCAGAATAAACTTTATTTGTTCAAAATCGACCCAGAAACGGCTGAAATATCAATAAATATATCTGGTCATATAATTATTTGGGGCCCAAATAATTAGATGATTTTTTCAAAAAAATGTAAAAAATGCTTGCACTTTTTCAAAAATGTTCAAAAGCGTTTTTTAAATAGTTGTTGATGATCTCTCTCTTTAATCATTATTTCAATAAAACATCACATGCATAATTTTGTATGAAAAATGGTTGAAACCAATGCCTTTTTAGAAAGCGCCCTCTTGTGTTTTAATGGCTCATTTTGAACGATAACGGGCTTTTTACTTAGTCGTTTGTAATGTTGTATACCTTTCGAGCATGGTGAAGTTATAACTATTAGTTTATAATGTTACTGTCCAGGTTTGGTTACTAAAGTTCAGCCTTACCAAAACTGTACTACCCCTTTAACTTGTAATATAATTTCTACACAAGCGAGTTTGGGAGTTGTGAAGACTTACCAGTTAAAATAATTGAAGTCACTATGATCCGAACATGCAGAAGTCTGTCACTATTTGGAAAACGAATCATGATCCAGGCGGCGTTGCTCACAGATATTACGTTACGTGGAAGTGTGTTCCCGCTAAATCTCGCCAGTCTGGAATCATGGTCCATGCCAGATCCATCGCCGATCTCCACGACCTCGCTGTGGTCTTTGAAACAGAGGTGTTCGAAGGAGAGGCTGAATCTGTGATCGAACGACGTGTTGAAGATCAACAAAGTCCATTTTGAGATCGTCGTGCCAATAGTCATCGTTGAATTCGTGGAATCATCACTTTCGGTTGAGATAACCAGGCTTGATTTTTCAGGAACAGAGTAATATTCTGCAAAACAAACCGACGTAAGAAAAATCTCATGTAAAGTGCTGATAGTCTTATTATTAGTTATATGCTCCACATGTGCGCGATATAGGGGCGGACTTGGAAATCTAATTTGTGCGCCTACTCTCCTACAACTGCTGTTTTATCGTTGCACCTACCTGCCGACCGCTAGACTACATAATGTAAAGACATTTGGAAGATACCAATAATAATTATAAGCATCCACTACAATCATGCCAAACCGGATATACTGATGGACACGGTTCAAGTAGACTGCATTTATAGATATAATATGTTATCAACTCTCACTATGTTATCATTTCCTTCATTTGCACTGCGCATCTGCTGCTTAACGTGATATATGTACTTACGAGTCGTGTTCGAAAAGGTAGACCTATTCTGAGGCCTGAATGCACGCATCCGTATGGAAAACCCTGCACTTTCAGTGATCCCATCACTGCCGAAAATAATCTTGAATGATGACGCCTTTGGAGTGAGCTCAGCTTCCAAGCTGTCTGGCTCTTGAAAACCGCTGAATCGTTTCCACTTGTTGCAGAAGTCTCCGCCGACGTTAAACTTGTCTACACCATCCCCAAAGAAGAGAAAGTCGTAGTTATGTTCTGTGTTGAAGCTCTCTACATTGACTGATACAGAGAGTCCTTCGGTAACTCGCATGTCCCATAACTGGAAGGCATTATTTGGATATTCTTTTGTGTGGTTCGGCGTTTTAATGGCAAAGTCAATGTCCTCCTCCAACAGTGTAGCATCTGTAAATAAAAAAATGGGGTTATTTTCCAGTACTACACCATCCAACGATGTAGGCCAATATGCGTTAATATTTAATGTCAAATATACCCCTAACAAACAAATATCACTTTTCATTAAAAAGATCATTACAGACACAATGTGTGGAAATAGAAACGTAATATTTTAGAGTTATATTCTAAACCCTAATAAGGCCGTGGGGGTGGGGGGCGGGGGGGGGGGGGGGTCACGTGACCCTTTTCTCTATGCATGTCAGCCCCAAAATCGCTCACTTTCGTGATTTGTGTACAAAACATATGGAAATATAAGTTTTCCTAAAAAGAGGTATACCATTGGCTACTAATTTGGTCTTGTTTACATTTCAGAAGTGTGTTTTGGTGTTCAAAATAGTTGAATTACAGTAAGAAATAAAATTCACAACAAAAACAATAAAATACATAAGTAAAACAAAAAAGAAATAAATAAGAAATCATCAAAACAATAGAAAACATAAGGAAGAACCTGGCTCTTCCAAATTTGTTTGTTGTATTATTATTCCAAACGGTCTTAAGAACATATGTAGTGATAACCAATGTTTATTCATGAAGAATATATGATTTATGGGTAAACATATGAATTTTATGACTTTATTTACATAAATTACCATAAATATGCATATTAATGCATTTTTGAAAATACTAAAATTACCAGTGTATTCTATACACTTCACCTAACATGCGTGCACATTTTCACGGCGATCGGCCGCTTCGCGGCAGAGGTTTTAAGGGGGGGGGGGCACTTCAACAAATATTTGTTTGTGTGATAATGAAAAACTGACTGTCAAATTAGAAACACTAATTGCACAATTTGTTATGAAAAATTGCTAAAACCAATTATTTTTTTAGAGAGCGCCCTCTTGAGTTGTAACGGCTCTTTTTGAATGATAACAGGGGTTTTACTTAGTCGTTTGTAATTGTGTATACTTTTCGAGTATGGTGAAGTTATAAATATTATTTTGGACCATAATGGTGCAGGTTTTGGTTACTAAAGTTAAGATTGACCAATACTCAACTATCCCTTAAACGTGTATGTTATCATACAAAACTAAAAGTTATAACAAAATAATGCTTGATTGGTAGTAACAACCGTTAACCCAAGAGGGTGACCTCCAGACACCTCAAGTTTTAACCATTTTTTATCTCGTAAATGTGAATATGGTGTTTGGTTAAAATAATTATTCAATACAGAGATAATCACAAAACAAAATGATTTTGATATATTTTTTAATATGTGTATGATATTAAAATATTGTCTTAAATTATTTTATAAAACGTGGCCTAAAAATGTATTCCAAGCGAATATATTCATGGATATTTCAGGTTTTTCCAAATAGCTTTTTTATCAAACAAAGTTGATTCTGTCTTTAAAATTGTGTAAATAACCCCAACACAATAAGTATTTATTAAAGCGCCCTCCAAACGAAAACGGAACTACCCCTTTGACATAATCATTCACAGTATATTCGCGTTCATATAATAAAGAATTTATTTTTTGTTTGCGATAGTAGTATTGGTAAGTTCATATCAGTTGTATCACAGAACATGCAAACAAGTTGATAATGTATCATACAAATAATCATATTCTGACATAATACTTTATAATCTCGGTAAGCACTATGATTAGGTGCAGCTTAAATATTTTGGATTATCTATGTATTTATTAGTTTATTCATGTATTTATTTATTGTAGTTATTTTCAATATCAGCTCATGATACAAATACTTACACGCAGTGGCGTACCCAGGATTTTTTAAAGGGGGGGGGGGGGGGGGGTGTCCGTAAATTTCTTTCGAAGCCGAGACCAAGTACCTTCAAAGTAGAAAACCCCTCTCAGTGGGAGGGGGTGTCCGTAACAAGTTTTCGAAGCCGAGACCAAGTACTTTCTCAATTTTCGAGGCCTAGACCAAGTACTTTCAAAATTTTCGAGCCCAATACCGGAGATCTTTGGAAATTGTTGGTACCGAGACCAGGTTTTAGTCGGTCGAGACCAGGTTTTAGGCGGTCGAGATCATGTTTTAAAAGTAGTCTCGAGACGGGCTAAAATGTGAAAGGGGGGGGGGGGGGTTTCAAATCCCCCAAAACAGCCATTTTGGGATCAAAGGGGGGGGGGGGGGGTGAACCCCACAAATCCCCCCCCCCCCCCTGGGTACGCCTATGCTTACACGAATATAAAAGAAATATATTCATAAAACATGCACAACTAATTAATCAGGAACAACATTATAGAATAATCTAATATTGATGGAACAAGTACAAATATATTCACGAAACAGTCAAGTATATCAAAAGGTTGTAAATTACATTCACTGACATTTTGAAGGGACATTCCTTCTTTTGCAAGCCAAATTTCAAAAATTGCGAGGATATTGTCTTATATTAAAGAAAATGTCATTTAATAGCATGCCTGAAAAAATTAGGGCTTGAAATATCCTTTTCGTGAAGTTATAGACCGATAACTAATAAAACGACAACCAACGGTTAATTGTGCATTTACGTGTATTCACCCAGTAAGGAAGTTCGTACACGAATTCCTCGAAGTACCACAAAGTTATGCGTGACCCCTACGTGCACCTCCCTAGCTACGTGACCCGCACATAATAATAGCATGACCGAATATTAAACAAAATAACCAAACCTAGTTACATATTCTTCATTTTTTAGATTTTTTCCGTGACATACCTTTACAAATGTCGGCTTCACAATACCTTTATAAGAATGAGTACAATATTGTTGTAATATTATGCTAAATCAGTTTAAAGTCATACCTATAAAGTGTCCAAATCCACGAAAATTACTTGGAGCTTCCTCGTTTCTCTTCTACCGTGTTGTTTAGCTTATGGTAAGAGAATAATAAAATGGATTTGATTTTTTCAAATGTTCCTTTTAGTATGAAGATAATTATTATTGAAAATCATTATTTCTAAAGCGTTAATCAACGCAATTGAAAAAAAATACAATTGTCTTAGCTGAGAACGTCCGCATGCAGCACCCGTGAGAACATTCCGGAGATTGAACTTTGAGCCGAGCGAGTTCAAATTCCATGAATTATGTACTACGTGTGTAAAAATACACGGGTGCGAATATCTCAAACGGATCATTCATTACTGCGACAAAAGTATGGCAGACCATCAGCATTCGGTGATAAAAAATGAACTCAATATTCGTTTTTTCACTAGGTAAACAGTGTTCGTTTTCTTTCAAACTTTCACAAATCTTTCAATTGTATTTTACAATGATATTGATATAGGATTGAAGTCTCAAATGTCATTTTGTGAAATATCTGACACTTTACAGGTATCACTTTAAACTCTTTTATTGATCGATATCAAGTTTGATGGAGGGACGCATTCGCTTTTATCCGCAGAATCCAAATTACAGGGCTGTTCGATCTGATTTTTTGTTTGTGTGTTACATTCACCGCCATCCGTCAACTGGAAACTGTTCAGACATTTTGTAAAAGAGGGACAGTCCCTTTAAGAGATTATGAACAGAACCATACTTGTAAGCAGTGTTTGAAAAAAATATGTTACGCAATATACAAACAAGGAAATAAATGGAATGAGATGTAATGTTGGAGCAGTGACCGGCTTATAGCAAAACCCGGCACTTGTCTGTACAAATAAACGTGTATATTTTCATACCATTACAAAGTCCTTATCACAAGCTTTCATTTGATGCTTACTAATTTGTACATACTTGACGAAGATATAATTGTTAAAATCTTACAACCATAAGTCTTTTATACACATTGTGTGAACTTAAAATGCCCATTTCTTCAAAACATGAATTACCGACAAGTGCCGGGTTTTGCTATAGCCGGTCACTATGACATTACAAATTTGAATGAAGATTCAGCTAGTTGGGATGCAAACATTTGTTAAATCAAACATAGTATATTTATATAATGACATACATGGCACAGGAGTTGAGGTGATATCGACTGCGAAATAATATCGTAGTAATACCAATGTTCGGTCCCACCAGTATTTTACAAATGGGTAGATACTGACAATTTCAGAGCAGTGGACGCATAACCAACAAATATATTAACAATGAAAATATCACGATTTAACTTCATATCAAAACTATTGCACATTTTACGACATAAATTCGGTGATATTATCGGTCGAAATATTTAGTGTGCGGTGCCGAATACTAGCTGATCTACGGTGTATTGTATACCGTTTGTCAACTATTATCTGGTCGACGTCGCACTGAACTACACGTGTCAAATGATTCACATTACTAACATTATAACAGTCAGGTAACACTGCTTCATAGTAGAGTAGATGAAACTTTGTTTTATCCAAATATAGGAATGTTAAATTCCAAACGATAATTCGAAGGCATTGCTTTGTCACAACTGTACTGTACGGTGCCGAATAATAGCGGATCTACGGTCCAGTATGTACCGTTGTTCAACCATTATCTGGTCGCCGTCGAAATGAGCTACACGACTCACAAACTTCACATTGCTAAAATAATACAAATCAGGTAACACTGCTTCGTGGTAGAGTATATACAATTCTGTTTTACCCCAATTTAATAATTTACAATGACAAACGATAATTCGAAGGCATTGCCTTGTCACAATTTTACTGTACGTTACCGAATACTAGCGGATCTACGATCCAGGTATACCGTTGGTCAACCATTATCTGGTCGCCGTCGAAGTAAACTGTACGTGTCGCATACTTCACATTACTAAAATAATATAAGCCAGGTAACGCAGCGTCGTAGTAGAGTAGATATAATTTAGTTTTACCCTAATATTATAATGTTACATTCTAAACGAAAAGACAAGGGCGTCAATAATTTCAATATGTTATTGATGACTACTTATTGGCTCATTTAAGGGATCCCGTAAAAAACCTTGATCTTCCAAAAGTCGGTTTAAATCATGCGCGAACTATTTTTAACATAACATTAAATCACATTGAGATATTTAAGTATATCCGGTTTAGAAGGTAGAGAGTGATTATTATTGCTGGCATTGCCATACGAATGTAAACTGCCCATATAGATGTTGTAATGAAAATTGACAAAATGTACTTGACTTATTAGACCATCTATAGGAGTATTTGCGGTGGATGCTTTAACCACGCAATATTAGATATGGAGAATACATCGCTTGGCTGATCGTCACCCCAGAAATAAACCAAGCGTGTGTTGTCTCCAGGAGACAGACCATCTCCAATATACAAATTCCAATAAAATCTTCTAAAGTGGAATCTTATTCTTCTGCCCACGGATGTCTTGAAGGTCCACCACGGGTAGTAATCTCCAGCGTCCCAAGCGTCCCGGGCGTCAGTGTCCGTCAGTGTTATGGTATCATCACTTCCAAGGATATAGCGTTCTGCAAGAAAATTATGGGAAGATTAACATGATTATTTATAAATATCAAATCACATTATTTATATGTAAATTTGTTATAAACATTTAACAGTATGTCATAAAGCATAATATTGTATTTCATAGCATTGTATCATGTTGCTACATTATTGGTAGAATAATCCTGCAATTTACATTTATCTAATCTGTATCCAACTTTGCAAACATTACCCTTAGATACAACCCGGCTAGGATCGTTTCCAATTATATACATTGTTTGAAGTAATGATAAGTGAGCACTTTGATAATCGAAATTGATTTTGTTCATTTAAAATTAATTTTCTTGTCTCTTGAATAAAACATTTGAAAAAATAATGAAATGATACATCACGTTAACTGTTGTTCGTTAGAACACTGTTAACATCGAAGTTACAAACCAATCCAGAGTCATAAACTAAAAACGGAAAAACATGAAACACTGACCCCGTTTCACTGTAATCTATACTGAAACATCATTACAATCAATTGTTTGCAATTTTCGGTAAATTCTATTTGAAATATGTAGTTTAAGTAAATTAATTTCATGTTATGATTCGGATATTAAAAGTACTCGCCTTGAAATTGGCATGTTGATACGTTGAAGATTGAGGCCAACCACAGAACAAAAAGTGGAAGGAATTTCAAAATTATCTTGGCCATCTTCACACTTTTCACTATTAAGTATCTCTCAGGACGCCTATATGGTTTGTTAGATACAGAACCACGTTATACAGTTAACAATGAGGCAATATACAAATCAAACTGAAATGAAAACAGCAAATCAGTTTAACAGACATCTACATTGACCGATCAGAGGATCCAGTAGCTTATGACGAGTAAAGCGAGCCTTCAGATACATTGCGACTTCTGCAAAGGGTGTTGAAGCACGCGTCTGTATCTTGAACACGATCGGATCCAAAATGTCGTGGGTCGCCCAAACTGCATTCTCCGGCAAGCAAATTTTAATCTCTCTGCGCATAGCTCGAAACCGAGATCATTCGGTCTAACGTGGAGCTTACGCGTACTTGGTTGACTAGGTACAAAGTATATGAAAATTTCACAATCTCGAAGGGAACGGTTCACCTAGCCTCCACACCAGGGGTGAGGGCAATTCATGTGAGGTTTGATCCCCTGGTTAAAATATAGATTGTGATACGATGATCATTATTTTCCCCCACAGGCGCAGAGCAGAGGAACACAATTCAGATCACCACTGAAAGACATTTTTGAAAAAAAGCCTTCATACAATTTGTCATGGGTTGCGATATGAACAACAAATGGTTGGACCGAATAAACTGTTTTTCGGCGCCTCTGGCATGTCTAGGTTACTCTTCTAGGCGCTACATGCCAGTCGTGTTCTTGTTGTTATACGTGAGGTCTTGCCGAAAGTTCAAATGTTACTGAAACATAATGTTGAAAACAATCATTTGGGTATATTCGCCAAAACGTGAAGGAATTCGAAATATTGTATTAAATAAATGAATAAAATTAGGTCCCCAACATTTTATTTCGATCAGGTATATTTATAAATATTTCATCTTCTTCTGACCTGATTTTGATCAAACAAAGTAAATTCTGTCTATAACACTGTGTTTTTTCCAACTAATGCTTAAAGCGCCCCATTAACACAAACTGAACTTTCCCTTTGAAGTGATTTAGTCACATTGTCCAAAGCCACACAACTTACTTAGCAATGCAGTGGTTCTCTCATAACTTGTAATCGTATTACCAATAAAAACATGGAACATGTATTGATTTTTCGAATCTCCCCATCGTTAGAAGATTATTTACGACTGAAAACTATCCACTGGATAGTGATGAATGTGTTCGAAATCAGTGCAATGTGTTAGCAAATATCACTTTACATTTTTGTTCATTACTCGGCTATATAACATCCATTCAACGTATCATTTTCACACAATACTCAGATTACATATCAGATCACAAAACTATACCAACCATTCATCAGTTTTTGAACACGTCAGTAAAGTTATTATACATATGTGGGAAACGGTGGGCCTGTGACCCCCCTACCTCTTCCCTATAACATGGCATAATTTGCTGTATGCAATATAAAAACTCCAAATTATTATATTTGTTGTATTGTGTCCCTTTTTCTTAATTTTTACCTTTTGAATGAAAGAAAGAGCAACCGCATACAAAAAATGCACCAAGAAGAACAAATACAACGACCCCTACGGCAACAAAACGACAGTAACACAAAACACCTATACAAAGCCATTAAACAAACACACCCATACATACACACACACACACACGCACACACACACACACACACACACGCGCACACAAACACACACACACAGACAGACGCACATACAGAAACAAACAAACACACACACACATTCACAAACTTGACATCACAAGCACAATATATACAACATACAACAAACAAACAAACCCACATGAAGGCATATGCACACATACAAATGAACACACACTCCACCATAATGTGACACACACACACACACACACTGATACACCTACTCGCCTCACATGACTACACAGGTGAATGTTGTAGACTTGTGTATATTTCGAAAAAAGAGCCATATTCTGACACACCCGTCTTTGTCATGTTTGAATCAGGACATCAAATATCACGCACACACCAATATTGTAATTAAGTAATGACTATGTGGTTTGGTTTTGTAGATTTAATTTGTTAATTCATTGTTAAAATCTTTACATTCAAAGGGTAAGTGATACTCTACATTTAAATTTATATCAATCTCAAAGACATAGTCTCGATTGGTCAGTAGGTAATTGCTGCACTTCACACTGCCCAATATTAGTCTAATATTCAGACATCAACTCATGTAATTATTAGTGATTTTGGGGAACTATAGGGACCCTATACAAATGTGATCAGGCCGTCGCGTATGAACACACAAACAAATGACTGTGTAGTGTGTGCTTCTAAATCAAGAGACATGCATAATATCCATGTGATTGTGTGAAGCAACACATGGGATAATGGAGTCTATGCCCGTCTTGCATCGCATGGTATCGCTTTGTTTTTAAATTTATTGTTAAAATCTTAACACTCAAAAGGATAAATGAAACTCTACATTTTAATTTATATCCATCTCAAAGACATAGTCTCAATTGGTCAGTTGTTAATTGCTGCACTTATACCATTTTTTTCCTTCTTCATATACAAAAATATCCAGTAAACAATGGCTTAGACGAAACTAGAACATTGTTATAATTGTGTGACCAAATCGTTCAAACTAAGTTTTGAAGTTAATAATTCTACAATAAAAGATATTATGAGAGTACTTATATTCATTCTTCATCGTGATAAGTTTCAACAAGAACATTAGCAAAACACATCAATCAGTGGCTTCATGTTATATAGTTTATATAAAAAAGATACTAACTTCGAACATTACGATTTGAAAACATTGTTACTGTATTACACAGAACATAGTAATGATTGATGATAACATAATTAGTATACATTATACCCGTCATGAGATCGTTTTACCATTGAATTTGACAAATGATAGTTTTGGACAACACGCGCAATCACGTGACCGGGCTTGTTAGTAAAAACTAACACTAAAAGTTCGTTACGCGCTCGTCCCATAGATCATGTGTTTTAGCAAAATGCACACGCGAACAAATTTGTGCAGTACTCTATGGCGCACACGTTCTAGTCACGTGATTGCCCTTGTTAATAAAAACTAACACATATATTTGTCAGAGAAAGAATAATGCCAAGACAGCCAACAAGCACATCCATGGGCGCGCTAGTACGCATTCATCGCGTATGTGCGCAACTGCCAGCGCGTTGGTGCGCGCTTGGTTTTGCGTCTTTGTTATTGTTTGCGCAAAATAAACAATGACATTAAGCGTATTAGATGCGCTATGGTTCTGGAGCAGGGGGGTGTCACTTCTGCCAGAGTGCCGCGATCATTGGTCATCGAAAGGAATACCACTGCAGGTTGCATTATGGGATACTTGGGAATTACATAAACCAATCACAGAGCAGTTCGTACGCGTCGTCACCGGATCGAGGTCAATAAAACAAGTTCATATGCATACGTCACCATAGATCCCATTGTTCTCAAGCGTGATACAATCTGGGACAGTGCGCAGGAAAATAGGCGCGATAGTCTATGCGCACTTCATAGCATGATGATTGGTCAAGTCTTTCTAGGTCACGACGCGATGACGTCTAGTGGTATTCCTTTTGTGCTTCAAAAATCGGTTCACTCCGCCATGTTGCCCATGTACAAAGTCTATTGGACACGTGACTTGCGCGCGTTAAGTGAGCCTTCTAGTTATAAACGGGTTGGTTTGTTTATTCATACTTCTATGTTCTGGAGGCTCATTCTGGTCGATTGATTTTTTTTGTCAAAATTTACATGCGATTTTATAAAATATTGAAGAGATTCTCACTTATTTTGCGTAAAATGAACGCAATCCGTGATATTGATGAGGGATATAAAACAACTAACGAATGTGCTTGATTGTGATAGGCAATCTATTACCTCGGTGGGCTCAAAATGACTATTACCCTCAGCTACGCTTCGGGTAATAGTAATTTCGAGAGTCCACCTCGGTAATAGATTTGACTATCACAATAATCCCATTCGTAAGTTGTATACTAACTACTATAAAACGGGTGCGGTTCGTTATTCCGAAGGTTCGTTATTCCGAAGGTTCGTTATTCCGAACACGCAAATTTCCTATACCCGAGTGTTCGTTAATCCGAAAATGAAATAGGGTTCGTTAATCCGAACATTTGTTGCATTATTCCGAAGGTTCGTTATTCCGAAGGTTCGTTATTCCGAAGGTTCGTTTTTCCGAAGGTTCGTTATTCCGAAGGTTCGTTATTCCGAAGGTTCGCTATTCCTAAAATGAAATCGGGTTCGTTATTCCGAAGGTTCGTTATTCCGAAGGTCCGTTATTCCGAGGGTTCGTTATTCCGAAGGTTCGCTATTCCTAAAATGAAATCGGGTTCGTTAATCCGAAAATGAATTTGGGTTTGTTATAATGCTATAATTTCATATAAAGAGATAAAATAAACTTAAATGTTTGATTGGTCTGGCCAAGGGAGGGAAAGGGGGAGGGGTATGCTTAATGCAGGCTGTAAATTAAATAAACAAAACACAAACTATAGTATTATAACAAGCCCGATTTAATTTTCGGAATAACGAACCCGATTTTATTTTCGGATCAACGAACCTTCGGAATAACGAACCTTCGGAATAACGAACCTTCGGAATAACGAACCTTCGGAATAACGAACCTTCGGAATAACTGAACCTTCGGAATAACGAACCTTCGGAATAACGGACTGTAACCTATAAAACACACGCATTACATGAGCACTTCGCCGTATGAGAGTGGTATAAGGATGTAAAAGAAAAGTTAATTTATCGCTAAGTTCAGTTATACAGACAATCATGTCGGTCGGAGCCTACACATCTCGTTGCGCATTAGTTATGTCAACCTTTGCGACCATACTGATTTCTAAAAATGAAAACGATCGTTTTTGTCTTTCTACAGGGCTCTCAAACTGCCATCCTAATTATAAATGAAGTAACACAATGATTATGTTCATCGTAGAGAGTGTCTTTTCCTCTGAAAAACGATACCAAGAACAGTCATTTTGGTCGTGTAGTTTTTGTTTTAGGGCGCTGTGAGTAACACCATGTCAGGTTCCCATTTTTGCCAATTTGTTAACAAGTCAGTGCCTGATAAATCTCACTTACCATGGGTGTCGATCACCGGGGGGGGGGGGGGGGGGATGGGGGGGGGGGGATATATCCCCCCCCCCCCCCGAATATTTTGGGTTCAAAAATATATAATATCATTAAAATAAAGGAGCATTGCCCCCTCTCATTCATAATGTAAAAGTTGTTACTATAGTCTTCTTTAAACCACATTTTGATAGTGCTAAACTGCCCAAATCCAAAATCTTGCGGGGACTGCGCCCCCTGGAACCCCATTTAGGTTATTTGACCCAGTCCCGGCCCTGGACCCATTGAATAGTTGTATTCAGGACTTCTCTCTTGGCCCACTTTAAGGCGATTCTGGCCCACTGTGCGTCAGCGCTTCGCCCACTAAAATTGAGCTAACTATTCAATATTTAACTGTATTTCCTATTTACATAAAATTATAGACTTTACATATTATATCTTTATTTCTGGATAATACAAATTCCAAAGCTATTCTATTCAGGGTTCCATCAGGATGATTGCAATCTATGTATCTATCAGGGTAAAGTTCATCCGTACTTAGACAAAGCCCTCCTCATAACATGATGCTTGCAATGTGCACTAAATAATCTCCAGTTTCAGCTAAATCAAGAGCCTACATATATCGTTGTGCATTAGTTATGTCAAAATCTGCGACCATAATGATTTCTAATTTAAGGAATATTTATCCAAAATGAAAACGATTGTGTTTGTCTTTCTACAGGGCTCTCAAACTGCCATCCTTATTATAAATATAGTAACACAATGATTATGTTCATCGGATAGAGTGTCTTTTCCAATGAAAAACGATACCAAGAACAGTAATTTTGGTTGTATAGGTTTTGTTTTAGGGCGCTGTGATTAACACCATGTCAGGTTCCCATTTTTGCCAATTTTTACCAAGTCAGTGCCTGATAAATCGCACTTACCATGGGCGTCGATCACGGGGGGGGGGGGGGGGGGGATGGGGGGATATATCCCCCGCCAAATATTTCAGGTTGGGGGGGGGGGTGGCCTGTATTATTATCCCCCCAATATTTCGGGTTCAAAAATATATAATAACATTAAAGGGATAGATGAGTTTTGGTAGAGGGGGCGCTAGACTACTTTTTGTTTTTGTGAGGTAATGAAAAACTGAGTGTAAAATTTGAAAGAGCATAATATTTAAATAATAAAATCATCTTTGTTTGATCAAAATCGGTTCAGAGACGGCTGAAATATTCATAAATATAACAATTTGTAATAAACCTGGGGCCCCATCAGGTTTATTAGAGAATTTTGAACCAGCTGTTAAAATAAAAAATAAAAATGCTTCCTCTTTTCAAAAAGTTACAAAATAGGTATTTAAATAGTTGTTGGTTATTTCTCTATCTAATCACTATTTCAACAAAGCATCACATGCACAATATTTTATTCAAAATGGTTGAAACCGATGAGTGTTTAGAGAGAGCCCTCTTACGTTTTAACGGCTCTTTTTGAATGATAACATGATCTTTACTACGTCATTTGTAATTTTGTGTTCCTTTCTAGTTATAACTATTAGTTTGTAATGTAATGATGCAGGTTTTGGTTACTAAAATTCAGTTTCACCAAAACTGTACTCTCCTTACCAGAACTCAATTATCCCTTTACAATAAAGGAGCATTGCCCCATCTCATTCATGTCATTCATAATGTGAAAGTTGTTACTATATAGTCTTCTTTAAACCACATTTTGATAGTGCTAAAATGCCCAAATCCCAAATCTTCCGGGGGCTGCGCCCCCTGGAACATCATTTAGGTTATTTGACCTAGTCCCGGCCCGAGACTCATTGAATAGTTTTATTCAGGACTTCTCTCTTGGCACACTTTAAGGCGATTCTGGCCCACTGTGCGTCGGCGCTTCGCCCACTAAAATTGAGCTAACTATTAGTTAACAATAGTTAACTGTATATCCTATTTACATATAGACGACATCTTTATTTCTAGATAATACAAATTCCAAAGCTTCCGGGGGCTCCGCCCCCTGGACCCCCAATAATCTTCCCAATGTGGGTATCCCTTGACTTATTCTATTCAGGGTTCCATCAGGATGATTGCAATCTATGTATCTATCAGGCTAAAGTTCATCCGTACTTGGACAAAGCCCTCCTCATAACATGATGCTTGTAATGTGCACTTAATACTCTCCAGTTTCTAAACAGCTAAATCAAAAGCTAACTGAACTAAAGAATAGTTAACTGTATATTTAAATATAGACAACATCTTTATATCTGGATATTACAAATCCCAAAGCTTCCGGGGGCTCCGCCCCTGACTTATTCTATTCAGGGTTCCATCTGGATGCTTGCAATCTATGTATCTAGCAGGCTAAAGTTCGTCTTGGACAAAGCCCACCTCATAACATGATGCTTGCAATGCGCACTTAATAATCTTCCAGTTTCTAAATTCACAAGCTTTTGGGGCCCGATATCCCCCTCCCCATAAGTCATAAAAACCTGGGTACGCTGCTGCGTTGTCGCTTCGCTCCCTCACCTGAGATGGTCAAAATGACGTATCATCCCCCCCAATGGCGAGAAGAAATCGACGCCCTTGGCACTTACTGCCCGTCATACCACCGAACACGCGAGCAATACGCGCGCCATTCTTAGTGTGCATTCAGCTGTGTGCCGAGAGAATTGGCAATTGGCATAGTGGTTCTATACTTTGACGGGCAGTAAGTCCCATTTATCAGACACTGACTTGGTACAAATTGACAAAAATGGGAACCTGACATGGTCTCACTCATAGCGCCCTAAAACAAAAAGTTCACGTCCATAATGACTGTTCTTGGTATCGTTATCCATTGGAAAAGACACCCTATCCGATGGACATAATAATTTTGTTACTTTTTTTTTAGAGTGCCCCGTTCCGTTTTGTTTTGGGGCCACCCTGTACGAGATGAGCCTGTGCAGCCATATAGTATCGATATGCTATGATGTGCTACTATGTGTATAATAAAAAGTCGTATATTAAGTTTTATTTCAATAATGTGTTGAAGAAAATACAATCCGAAGACTAAAGGGGTAGTTTACTTTTGGTATAGAGGGCGCTGCACGAAATATTTTTTTTTTGTGAGATAATGAAAAACTGAGTGTAAAATTCGAAAGACCATGCAATTTCAATGACAGAATAAACTTTATTTGATCAAAATCGGTTCAGAAACGGCTAAAATATCAATAACTATATCCGATCGGAATAAATCTGGACCCAGATTTATTTGATGGTTTTGTAAAAAATAAAAAAAAATCCTTACACTTTTTCAAAAAGTTTAAAAAGAGGTTTTTAAATAGTTGTTGATGATCTCTCTATTTAATCATTATTTGAACAAAACATCACATTCATAAATTTGTATGAACAATGGTTGAAACCAATGTTTTTTTAGAGAGCGCCTTTTTGTGTTTTAATGGCTCTTTTTGAATGATAACAGGCTTTTTAGTTTTTACTTAGTCGTTTGTAATTTTCTATACCTTTCGAGCATGGTTGAGTTATAACTATTAGTTTGTAATGTTATCGTGCAGGTTTTGGTTACTAAAGCTCAGCGATACCAAAACTGTACTACCCCTTTAATTAAAACTCTATCGACTTGTGTTTGTCACGTTTAGTGAACATAATCCAGACATGCATTCGAGAGGTTTACGTGTTTTTTTTTTCTAATTCTTTGAGGAAATATATGTATTATACAATAAATCATAAACATTTCAGTTTTATTTTGAAAAAAAATAATCAAAAGATTAGGTGAAACGTATTATCGATTTTGTTTTTCACGTTTTCTGAACAAACAAAAATATAGACATGAAAGGCTTCGATGTGTTATTTGGTTAATGTTGAAAACACTATTCATTATTTGTCAAGAAAAAAATAAATGATAAGCTAACCGGTAATAACCCTAAATTGATAACTGATATTTGAGATCTATTTTAAAGATATAATACATTGCCCATCGCAATGATATACTACACAATCAAATAAGTCCTTGTATTTTACCCACGATATTTTTGCTTTGTAATTTGTTACATTTTCTTAATTAACTTTCTTCTTTGATCATGTCGTTGCTGTTTGTGCTGTTGTTGCAGTTGCGCCTTAAAGGGATCTTGTAACTTTGTTGACATGTGCGAAATCTTGCAAATAGGAAACAAAATGTGTAGGTTTGTGTTCCGATAGTTATGTCCACTGAGAGATGAGTGAACATTATTATGGTAAATGAATGTCACATGACCAAGTAATTAAGCGACAATTCGAAGTGATAATCGCTAAATAATTGCACTGACTTTGTACACAGTAATACTTATCCAGTAGATAATGCTAAATCCAAACATTTCAATATAACAAAAGATAATAACATGATACTATGTGGACTGTTTGAAGTCTCAAACCAAACCAAATCAGTCCTCTATGTTAAAATAACGCTAAGGCCAAACCCCATTTCTAAACACCCGTATATAGGCTAACGGTGTCCATTCCGTTAAGTACTTACTGCATCAGATGGTAATTTTTTAGTTATTAATCAACACAACGTTTTTAGCTCGAAAATAATAACTTTTCTCGCTCCGAAGGCAATATAGTTAGGATAACGTACACATTTAACGATCGTTGTTATGTCATTCGTCTTTATCTATTTATTCGGAAACATCTGCAGCGGTCTCCTATCTAATTTTGTTAATTACAGTAGAATGATAAGTACGTGAACAGGAATTCCCGACATTTCGCAGACAAATCGAAAATATTTAGAAAAAAGAGAGATCCAGCGGGCAATGACTGTTGAGGTAACAATGTGATTGGGAAAATATGTCTCGGAGCAGACATGATCTATGACAAAGTTGCATGAGGCAGACAAAATCCTAGACGTTAGAGAAAAATAAAATTATTTACTAGATATTATGAAATGTCCTACTCTTGACATCGTCTTAATTGTGCTTGGTGTTGACGCTGATGCTGATAATTATGATAGACAAGGTGATGATGATGATGATGATGTTGATGGTGATGATGATGGTGATGATGATGATGATATGATTATGATGATGATGATGATATAATGTTGATGATGATGATGATGATGATGATGATGATGATGATGATGATGATGATGATGATGATATGATTATGATGATGATGATGATATAATGTTGATGATGATGATGGTGATGATGATGATGATGATGATGATGATGATGATGATGATGATGATGATGATGATGGTGATGATGATAATGATGATGAAGATGATGATGATGATGTTGATGATGATGATGGTGATGATGGTGATGATAATGATGATGCTGCTGCTGATGATGATGAGAGTATTAATTCAGATATTAAAACAGTTCATAATTTGTTCATATAAATTATACAAATCTTTACGATATCCCTTGTAACAAAAATAGCCGTCATTAGTTTTGGTATTAAAATGCCGGGGCATCAATCGGCATTAACTCCGGGTCTCTACATTTGATGTCTAGCGCCCACTCGATCGTACCACAGCACACATCGTCGGCTGAGTGTCTAAAATGAGTTACGATTGTGATTAACCACCTTGTATAGGTCAGAGCCTCATCTATCATGTCTACGTGATGCGATATTTAAAATAATATATAATTTCAATGACAAATTTTGAGAATAATCATCAAATATGAAAGAGAACCCGAGCTGGTTAGCAAGAATTGAGGTTTGGGTTAGGTTAAGGGTTCCAGTAAGGTTTCAATCTTTTAAATATCTCCGAAGTGCACGCAGTGAATTAGCGCCATTTTCTTTCTCAATCGTCGTTAAAGGGATAGTTCAGTGTTGCTATTAAGGGTGCTTCAAGAATGTTTTTTTTTGTTAACAAACTGAGTACAAAGAATAAAAGAGCATACAGTTTTAATGACAAACATTGATCAACATTGGTTCAGAAAGAGCTAAAATATCCATAAGTATATCAGATTGAAATAAATGTGGCGGACCAACTTAAATTCAATAATTAAAAACATATTTTAAAATGTCACACATTTTGTTTAAATTCAAATAAATGGTTTGGAAATTGTTTGTTGATGATGTCTCTATTGAATAATCATTTTAACCACAACATCACATTCACATGTGTTGATACAAACAAAATGGTTGAAACTTGAGGTGTCCTGGGGAGAGACTTCTTTTGTTAACGGCTGGTTTTTAAATGAAAACAGCCCTGTAACTTAACCGCGTATACGTTTTACTACCATTCAAGCATCATTGAACTATAACTGTTAACTGTAAATGTTTTAATGATAATTTGCAAGTTTTAATTACTAAAATTCTGTTTGACCAAAACTGTACTATCCCTTTAAGATCAGGGTGTAATTTCACTGACCCCTTAACATGAGTTGAAGTTGGTGGTACATCTGTTGAAGCATTGGACCAACAATTGATAGCCGTGAAGTGGGTAACTCAAGCTCATTCCGAGGTTATACCGCTCGACTTGTACGATGAGAGCAGGATGAGAAACAAATGCCTACATGGTTTTATTAGGACTAGCGCCCTCAACAGGTCGACGAAGATCGAACCCGTCGTGTAAAGGGCTAGTACAGTTACTTGTTCGAACTTAATTTTTTTCATTTCATTTCATTTAATTCATTGAACCATAACAAATCAACCAATATTTACAATATTAAAACAAAATATTTGTTGAAATGGTTTGAATCTCCTGACAGTCAAAAGCTTGTTATTGTAGCCCCAGTTATAAAGCTATATAAAACAATCTTACCTATAAACTAGAAAAAGTGAACAGCTTGTTCACTACGTGAGGCACGGAGGGGGAAGGGGTGCAAGTGCCCCCAACGATAAACAAATAAATAACAAGAGATACATCTGTGAAAAGGAGACGGAAATACATAAGGTATATGGCACCAATTATTCGCGTTCCCCCAAAATCAGTACGACCGCACTGTGCCACTGTTCCTTTTACCATTACAATAGTGCATTTTTCATACTGGTCATGTTGCTGGTCATGGTTTTGTTTCGGTTTGTATAGGTTTCTTCAATAATTCCTTCTTTGTGAGGTAATGAAAAACTAAGTGTACAATTTGAAAAAAGTTACACATTTTCATGACAGAATCAACTTTAACGGCATAGGATACAATCTGGTTTAGAAACGACATTCATGAATATTTACCAAGTTATCCAGATAAATGTATTATGCAACGACACAAATTAATTGGTTCTCATACGCAGGTGGTCTTTATAAACAGGTACACAAGGGCCCCGTTACGATCAATTGGAAAGTTGCAATTACATGTACTTGCAATTAAGAAAATATGAGCGTTTGAAAGAATGATATGCCTGGTGCAGAATTGATTATAATAATTGATTATAATATAATGGAATACACTTTCAATGTTAATGAAAGTGTCTCTTCTTAGGAAACATCGTTCGCTTATTCGTTTAAAACTACCATGGCTCCTACATTACTGGTCAAGCAGACAAGACAGGTTCGATAATGGCTGCCAAGGCACCCCGTCCCAGGGGAAAGAGCAGAAGCACTATAAGCCTCCATGATGAATGTAATGTTAGTTAAAGTCCTCTCTGTACCACATGTGGCACATAAGGCGGTGCCTATCTCCGATTCTTTAGCACTTGGCCACACGTGTGCTATACACAGTGAACGATACTTCAGATCGTCAAACTAAAATGTAATTGGAAACCTAAACTAATTACGTCTATTCAAACGCTAGTGCATTTCAACGAAATCTTCCCCACGACTTCATGAGGCACATGAAAGTTCACATGAATACGCGATCAAAAAAACGTGTTATTATTTAGATTCCCTTTCTCGGACACACACTCATTAGCATGAATTCTAATGTCACCGCATTGTAAATAAACCCACACATAATTATTCCAAAACAGACACACACTTTCGCGCACACGCACACGCACGCACACGCACACACACACACACACACACACACACACACACACACACACGCACACACACACGCACACACACACACACACACCCACACACGCACACACATACACACACACACACACACACACACACACACACACCCCCACACGCACACACACACACACACACACACACTCACTCACACACTCGCCGCACACGATATATACGAACCCTCTATTTGTCAATTTCGGATAAAAGAATACATAACTGACACACCCATCGTTGACATGCTTGAATCAGGATATCGACAATTAAACACACTACACGGCAATAAATCATAACTATGTGGTTTAATTTTGTTTCAATAGGTGTTTACATTTACTGTTTAAACTGTACTTCTAAGAGCGTATACTAAATTATACTCTTAAATATAATTTATAATCCTTTCAAAGAGAAACATAAAACATTGTTATAGTCTCGGTTGGTCAGTTGTTAATTACCGCACGTATACCATCTTTTTATATCTACGTAATTATAACATACCATTTAGTAAAACAATGGAGTAGACGAAACTAGGAAATGTTTATGAGTGTGTGACCACATCATTCACACTTAGTTTTGAAAGTCTATAATACAAGGTTATTTGAGAGTACTTGTCATCGTTTTTAATCGTGATCAGCTCCAGAAAAACACATACATCACCAATATTACATTGTATATAAAAAATACCAATTGGGAACTTGGCGGATTGCTAACAGTAAGAATTGTTATATGAATAAATACATTGTGCTAATTGGTGATAACATAATATACTATAACAGACAATATTTACATGAGCCGTTATAGTTGGGTGAGAAAAGTTAGGACGTTTAGTCAAATTAGCGCCAGATTAAGAATGTGCATGCAATCTTGTGGGCGGGAGCCTTTATGTTGTGAATTATTTTGCAACAATTTTCCATTTTTTTCGTTAAATTGTATGAATATTTATTAAATATGAACGAGTTTTCAAATTGACCAATCTGCAATACAAGAGTTTGTGGGAGAGCGTTACATCCTTCTTTGTTAGTATCAGTTTCCAAAAAAACAATGCGAGACATATTCATAATCAACGTTAAACAGATGGTACAAATTCGTTTTAAAGGACGCTTCTAAAAAATGAAAAAACTAACTCTAATATAAAAAAAAAATCTGTTTCATTAAAAATGATTTACGAACATCTGTAATATCCATTATTTTATCCGATGGGAATACATGTTGACCCCAACATTCTATTGATAATACCTACACATTTTCAAAAATATACGAAGATGGCCTTTTGATCATCACTATGTTGAATAATTTTGTTTACCCAAACTTCACATTCACAATTTTGTTTAGTGATAAATGTATAATGCTACTAAGTGTCTCGAGGGCGCTTAATTTTGATCAGTACTGTACTATACAAGACACCAAACTAGAACATGGTGGTTTCCGAACGTTATTATTATAGACTTCGCATAATTTGATGATTATATAGAACTTTGCACAATTTGATCATTATATAGGATTTCTCGGTCAATTTCGTAAGTTGGCCACACGAATTAATTTTGCGTGCGTTCAATTTCGCCGATTTTGTCACCGCAGCTGTGTTTTGCAGTTCAAATTCTTTTGTTTAGCATTCGAATTCATATAACGATCATTCGAAAACATTTTGTTTGCATTCGATTTAAAACGTGTTTCTATTTCGTAAAATTGTCATTCAATTTAAAGCGAGAACATTTCTGATTACGTATTACCGCCTTCCGTGAAATCCGTTGGCGAAATAGCGTGTTTTTTAAATTGAATGCTAAAATCACTTGACCGAAGAGCTAAATCGTATGAACAAAATGCAATTTTGAACCACTTTGAACCACAATTGCAAGCCTTCAGCTCAATTTCGCGAAATTGAACGACACTCTTATCGAAACGAATGAGAAGCTTACGAAATTGGCCGAGAAAACCTTATATTTTGCCGTTCCTAGCCAAATACAGGGATTGAAGGTAATACACACAGATCAAGTATGAATAGAGTATTTAGATAAATCATTTGCAATACGTCCATATACAAACTATATAGTGACTACAAGCATGATAAAGAAACGTAATGTTGTGCAAGTATATTATTAAGTAATTTGATATTTATGTGCATGCGTTGTGTAGGTACTTGAATAGTTATGATACAAGGTTCGATTTTTATAGCGCCTATTATAATACAGTATCAACTGTGAGCGATTTTCTACGGTAATTATAATGCTTGTGTTTTTTTTACAATTTATTTTTGTATTGCTTATGACATATTAATAATAATAATATAATAATAATAGACATTTATATAGCGCAAATTGCAAAGAACCTCTAAGCGCTTAAATAATTATTTAATTATTATTACCCATGGTCATCAGGTATATTTCAATCCCACACAATGATAAATTATTGCATACTTTCTCAACTCCCCGGGGAGCATACTAGCCGAGCTGCCACTGATGATGGCGCTAAGGCTAAGAAACACCCGACCATGGTACCCATTTATACACCTGGGTAGAGAGCAGCAATTGTGGATTAAATGTCTTGTTGAAGGACAAACACAGTGGGCCTACACAGGGTTCGAACTCGGGATCTCACGATCGGAAAGCGCGCGCTCTACCAATCTTGCCACACCACGTCCACGCAAACCCAAGTCAAAATAATTGCATTACATTTTCACCTAGGTTATGTCCCTTCTATAAAACAAGAAAGTATTCATGAAGACATCAAAATACGATATTACCTCATAATAAACAAATATACCATGCACTGAGAGCCTCTAGTTGAAATTATGGATTCCGAGGTGACAGGAAAAGCACTATGTTCTGAGGGTCGTAGACACGAAGAACATAGTGCTTTTCCTGTCACCAAGGAATCCATAATTTCACTAGTGGCTCGAAATAGTGCATGATATATTTGTTTTATATCCTTCGCATAATCATAGTCATCGCAAAAATGAATGATTTCAATTAAAAAAGAAAAATATAGAGAAAACAAAATATTGATCATGGAACCATCACTGCACTGACTATGTTCTGTTTGTGACACTGACCCCCTTTGCGCAATAGTCCTAGCGCAGAGCGCGTATTGCGCTATCTTTCCATTCATGGTTACGCGCATTAACAACTAATACGCACCCAAATGCAAAACGCGCGCATCAAAGTGAATAATTAATCTGCTTTACATACTACACACGTGTAATTGTATGGAGAAAATAGTTATTCGTACATTACACATACAGCTAGTGCAGTGCACACCGCGGCCGATTGTTAAATGACGAATTAGTTTCACGACCACAGAAGGACAACGATGCATAATGTGCACCATTGTCGTATTTTTTAATTCGAATACCGCTACGTTATACATGAAATGCATCTCTAGAATATTCTTTGGAACTTATTGATATTCACGTGTGAAAATATGCTGTATTTCTTTTAAAATAACTCTTTGAGAAATCTCGTCGAGCATCTTTCGCAAGCTAAAACAAGACCTCTGCTCGCAGGGAAGTTTTATAACACGCATCTCTATGGGCTCAATATGATCACGCGGCGTCTATGACGTCATTCATGGAATAGCATTTACTATTCCATGAATGACGTCACGCATAGCACATTTTCCTCCATGGGCATTACTATGTTTGGTCACATGACGCTATGTAGACCAATCACTGAACAGGATTTCATTCATGTAGGATATAATAATTAATAATAATATACACATGTCCAAATAGTGGATACAAATATACTTTGTTCGTAACTCGACACGTGTGCGTTGTTTTAGCTACGCGATTCTCTGACCAATCTATTGTACATACAAAACTGTATACTAAATATATGTTTCTATTAATTCCACTGTTTTTCAAAGTTGTAATGTACGTACCATCAATATGCATTAATATACGCTAAATACATTTGTTTAAACGTTTGTTTTCTAAATTTACAAGCAAGCAATGTCCGTATAACTATAGAGTTAATATTTGGAAAACGCGACATTACACATCGGTTAAGCTACGTTTATCTAAATCATTCTAAATCCATTAACATCACCAGAATGTGCAAATCATTAATATTCTTTAATCTATTTGGTCATATGATAACTCTTCTACAAATACACCATTTTACTCAATGCTGTAACAACACCTCTTGTGATATGATAATCTTAATCTTCAAGATAAATTCCTTACATAATCCCTCTTAAACCGGGAAAAATTGATATTTTATTTAAAATAGTTGAAACCAATAAGTTTTTAGAGAGCGCCCACTTAAGTTTGAACGGCTCTTTTTGAATGATGACAGGCTTTTTACTTATTCATTTTTAATTTGTTATTCCTTTCGAGCACGGTGGAGTTATAATAGAAATTATCAGATCCTTACCATATTCCGTGAAAGTATTTTTTATTTTTTATTTATTTATTTTTTTTTTGGGGGGGGGGGGGGGGGGGGTTACTAGGAATTAAGATGATTTGTATTGAAAATCATGATATGTATGCTGTAGAGCCTGCCAATCAGACCCATCGTCATCGAGGTGTATGTCTTGATCGTGCTGATAATATTGGTATGACTCTTCCCGCATATCATGGTATGTGTGCTGAAGACCTTGCGACTCGGTCATACCGTCATCGTGCAAGTAAAGGACAGAGGAGTCGGCTTTGGTACTATGTATCTGCATCGTGTCGATGGTTAGATGTTTGTTCTCGCATATCATGGTAAGTGTGCTGAAGCCCTTGTGAATCAGTCATATCGCAATCGTGCAAGTCAACGACGACTGAGTCGGCGTCGATGTCTTCGGTTTTTCGGTCATGTTGATTGTTAGATGATTGTTCTCTCATATCATGGTATGTGTGCTGAAGCCCTTGTGAATCAGTCATACCATCATATTCCAACTTAAAGGTGGAGGAGTTGGGTGCAATGCTTCTGGTATCTTGATCGTGAGGAAGATGAGATGGTTCTCGCATATCGTCGTAGGTGTGCTGAAAGCCTTGGCTATCAGCAATATCGCAATCGGGCAACTCGACAGCAGAAGAGTTGGTTTTGGTTCTGTTTACGCGTTGACTATGTTGGTGATTTTGAGATGATTCGTCTCGCATATCATGATAGGTGTGACAAAGACCTCGGTGCTTTGTTAATCCTTCATCATCGCCTCTTGATATAAAAGCCTTATTCTTTGCTCTGATATCTATGTCTCTTCTTGGTACGAGATATCCTTCACCATCGATTTCACTTCCCGCAGCGAAACTGGCCTCACCAGTAGTGCCATCCTCATTATGTTTATCTGATAGATCTCCGGTGGCGAAGTATGTATGCTGCAGAGGTTCAGGTGAGAACAGTTCTTCATCGGATGACTCAATGGAACCATGAGATGATAATTCATCATGTAACTGCCAAGATTGTTGTTCTCGCATATCATGGTAGGTGTGCTGAAGCCCCTGTGTATCATCAATATCGCAATCGGGCAACTCGATAGCGGAAGTGTTGGTTTTGGTTCTGTTGACGCGTTGACCATGTCGGTGATTTTGAGATGATACTTCTCGCATATCATGATAGGTATGACGAAGACGTCCGGGGCTCGTTATTCCTCCATCGTCGCCTCTTGGGGAAAAAGCCTGATTCTTTGCTCTGGTATCTATGTCTTTCCTTGGTACGAGATATCCTTTATCATCGATTTCACTTCCAACAAAACTGGGCTCGCCTGTACTGCCATCCTCATTATCTGATGGATCTCCTGTGGCAAAGTATGAGTGCAGCAGAGGTTCAGGTGAGAACAGTTCGTCATCGGATGACTCAGTGGAACCGTGAGAGGATGTATCAGCAATATCACAATCGGGCAACTCGACAGCGGAGGAGTCGCTTTTGGTGCTACTGACGCGTTGGCCATGTTGACGATATTGAGATGGTTGTTCTCGCATATCATGGTACGTATGACACAGACTATGGGGATCAGATATTCCTCCATCGTTACCTCTTTTTGAAACAGAGTGGGTCATTGATGTGAAATCTTTGTCTCTCCTTGGTACGAGATATCCTTCATCATCGGTTCCACTTCCCGCATCAAAACTTGGCTCGCCTTCTGTGCCACTTATCATAGGTTTAGCTGATGGTTCTCCGGTGGTAAAGGTTGTCTGCTGGAGAGGTTCAGGTAAGCAAATATTTTCATCTGATGACTCAGTGGAATCATGAGAGTATGATTCATCATCTAAAACAGATGTCACAATTAAACTAGGGATATCTTCGCCAGTATCTAGGGTACGGCCTTTTGTTATCCTAGCAGGACCATTTATGGTGGAATGTCTGGGAATGGAAAGAGAATCATCACGTGCAAACTCGGCTGCACCCTCATGATTGAGATGAGTAGTAGTGAAGGAGGAAGACTTCCTTGTCATGGTCTCCATTTCATCTGGAGCTTCGTAATCATGGTGTTCCGGGTCGTCATGCTCATCAGGGCGGCGACTGCTTCTGTCGTGAACATTACAGTGAACGAGCTCCACGGATGGCTGTGAAGACCTCTGAACCCTTTTCACAGGCTTTCTCTCGTCCGAAAGAGGAACGAGGTATCCTTCTTCGTCAAAGACTCTTACGGAACTCGATTCCGAAATAGGGTTTTGAGGATGTGGCTCTATGTTCATCGTTCTCGCATTGGTTGGAGACAACCCTCGAGGCACGGGCTTTTCCGCCTGTTGTGTGATATCTTCTCCTGGGTCATTTGTATCCATTGGTTTTGTTACTTTTCTTTGAATTGTTTTGGCAAGAGGATCAGGGACTAGTGCATAACCATCTTCTCCGTGTGTTTCTTTTTGTAATGTGGATGAATTAGGTGTATTACCAAAACTATTGCATATCGATTTATCCCTCAGAGACTTCTCTGGTAGTCCGTCGAAATCAGGAATAGTTTCATAGATGTTGCAGGTTGATTGGGCAAATGAGGTAAAATCTGGATCTATGTCGTTATCAGGTGGAATATTGGGAAGACTTTCTCTAATCGGACGTGGGCTTAAACCTTCTCCGGATACTTTTGGGGTATCTGGTAGGGACCTCGTCACTTCGTAATACTCCTGCATATAAATACAAACACCATAATAACGCAAGTTTTCAATGCATTGCTGCAAATAGATAAACTAGTAAGTTTTGTTTTACTTAGAATACCGAATGTTCAATTCAGTAAAAGGAACTAAATCCTAGGAAATAATTTGCTAAAGGTATTTATTAACTTTGTTGACAAGTGCAACAAGTGATAAATGGTTGGTAAAGTGTATAATTGTGTGATATGATGATTACATCCACTAAGTAACGTGTGAAAATCACACGTTACATTTATGTTATACATGTTATATGGCCGAGTAATGTGTGAAAATGCAAAGTGGTATCGGCTAACTCATTGTACTTACTGTGTTCATTTATATTATAGTTATATTACAAATCAGAACACTTAAATCTTAATAAATGAAGGAGAAATTCGAAAAAATAAACCTATTCCATGCCTCTATATTGGTAACACGAATACAACAATGTATGAGTGAACCACTAGAGTGAGAGTGAATTTTGAGAGTGAAAATTTGGACAATGTTAACATTGGTTTATACTAGATCCCTTTAAGATGTTATAATTTAGAATGATGGTAATTTGTTTTTACCCAGTAAAACGACTTGATTTGTTTATATCGAAGGACCAATTGGTAATACCTAGTGAAAAACAGGAATGTATTATTTAGAACGGTCTTATTATGTGTGGTTACTCACCCTTTGTTTCAAATCCTGTAGATGTCTTCGCCGCTTCAGATGCGCCCACCGGATGAGGATAAGCAGAAGTATTACAGTTGACACAGATACCGATGATATTATTATTCGGGTGGTTTGTCCGATCTTGGGTTTAGCTGAAAAATGTATTTTCAATGTAAACCATGTTGTTTAAATTGGAAGGCTTTATCTGTCAAATTAAGACATAAAGGAAAACAAGAGCGAAGACAAATCTTATTCGCCGAGAATTGAACCAATCGAAGACGCCAAATTGCAAGACCTTTGTTCAACCATCGAGCCACAAAGGCACTTGAATAGAGGACGTTTCTATGAAACCCTTTACATTAACCTGGTATTAAACAAAAGATAATCAAATCGTCTTTGGAAAGGAGAGTCCGAAAAGTGATGCAGCATGTTATTAATCAAATTCAAACATAAACGAAACTATAATAAAGAAAACAAAATGAAAAAAAAAAAAAAATACAAAACAGGCTTTACCGGGTATTGAACCCTGATAGGTCCGATTAGCAAGACCGGTGGTCAACCAACCGAAATTGTTTGAAAATTGTACATTTTGTTGTAAGTCAAATATGGGGCAATATTTCCCTGAAGTAGGCAGCGTCGAGCAAAAATAATAACTTCAATATATAGTATAGTCTAAGAACGGTACCGGGGCAGCAAAGGTTATTACCCATCACTTCCTAATCCCCCTACTCATGCATCTGCTAAAGCTTAAGGTTAGCTTAAGTTACTGCACGTAAATTCATACATGACGTCATACTTACGCGGATGGTGTTACTCGTTACTCATACAATAACATCAATAAAATGAACTTGAATAAATACAAATTGATTCCACTATTTCACGATACTTTGCTATTACACACGACACACAAAACATATATTTACGGGGTGATTTTGACAGATATCCCTTGATTAAATTTGCCCTGGACACATGGACAATTAGTCGGGCACGATTCGACATTGTGTGGACAATCTTGCAGAATATGAGCAGTGAGGCATCACTGGCCCGAAGAAACTGGAAATCAGTCGATTCGGGACAAGTTGGATCTGTGTGCGTTATGCTTTACCTGCTGTAAAGCCGATCGAGAACCCTGGTTTAGTACCCTTGCCATCACTCGTAAAGATCACCGTGAGAGACGAGCTATTTGATGTGAAATCCCAAGTTGACTGTCCGTTGCCATAGTAACCACTTAGATGCTTCCATCGCGGTGAACTTACAGCGAAGCTATCAACGTCTTGCCCAATATGGAGAACATCTGATCCCGGCTCCGTGTCGAATTCAAAGAACAGAACCTCGATAACGAAAGTTTCTGGGACTTGGAAAAGCCATATGTCATAAGCGTTGTTTGGATAACTTGCAGGAAAGTTGGTTGAACGTTTGATTTCCTGTTGTCCAAGAGTTAGAGCCTCTTCTGTATAAAATAAGGAATACAAGATTGTCATGCGTGGGGATGCTAAAACGTAGAGCGACATTTTGAATTAGGCGAGATGGTACGCACTGCATACCACGAATCCAGTGTGCATTACACACCGTGTCCAAGGTGTTGGCAAGTTAAAAAGGTGGCACCGCACATTTAGTTCAAGAATGCAAACTAGCATGAATTTGTTAAATCTTAGCTTGTACGGTTCGTTTTCATGGCACAACATGGCATGATGAAATAGTTTACTGATGATTGCATCAATATCAGACGTGTTATTCCAATGAATTATTGATTTGCTACCTTTAAGGGACAGTCCCTCTTTAAAAAAACGTCTGAGCAGTTTCCAGTTGACGGATGGGGATGAATGTAACACACACAAACAAAATCAGATCGCACAGCCCTGTAATTTTGATTCTACGAATAAAAAGAGACGTCTCCTGACGACGGACAGTCAACCTGTTCGAAACGTCGAGCCCCTCCAACCACCAACCCTCTACTTACAATAACTATACCGGCGCTGTAGTTCTTATCAGAACTACAAGCTCAGAAAGAATACCAACAGTCCTTTCCAGGACTACCAACAGTCCTTTCTATGACTACCACAGTCCTTTTTAGGACTATCCTAGAAAGAATACCAACAGTCCTTCTCAGGACTAACCAATCCTCTCCTTATACATGGTGCAACCGCAAACCACACGTATTATCTACACCACCATGGAAGCCGATACTTACAAGCAACAATGATTTAGCATACTATTACAACAATATTGTACTTATTCTTGTAAAGGTATTGTGAAGCCGACTTTTGTAAAGGTATGTCATGGAAACAATCACAAAAATGAAGAATATGTAATTACATGTAGTCAGTTTAAGCGAGGTTCGCTTATTTTGTTTAGAATTCGGCCACGCTATTGTTATTTATGTGCGGGACACGTAGCTAGCGCGGGTCACGTATCGGTCACGCATAGCGTTGTGGTATTTCGTGGAATCCGTGAACGAACTTCCTCACTGGGGGAATATACGTAAATGCACAATTTACCGTTGGTTGTTGTTTTATTAGTTTTAGGTCCTCGAAAAAGAGATTTCAAGCCCTAATTTGTTCAGGCATGCTGTTATATGACATTTTCTTTCATATAAGACTATAACCTCGCAACATTAGAAATTTGACAAAAGAGGGAATACCCCTTTAAGACATGGTAATCAAGACCTGGATGACTTGATTATAATCAATAAAGCATTTTATAACAGGAAGCGCATGATGATTATTCCATACACGATTAAAGAACACAAATTAAAATACCTTGTTAAAATTGGTCTTAAAGGGGTAGTTTAGTTTTGGTAGAGAGGGCGCTGCACATCACAATTTTTTTGTGAGGTAATGAAAAACTGAGTGTCGAATTAGAGAGAACATGCAATTTTAATTGCAGAATAAACTTTATTTGTTCAAAATCGACCCAGAAACGGCTGAAATATCAATAAATATATCGGGTCATATAATTATTTGGGGCCCAAATAATTAGATGATTTTTTTTAAAAATGTAAAAAATGCTTGCACTTTTTCAAAAATGTTCAAAAGCGTTTTTTAAATAGTTGTTTGATGATCTCTCTCTTTAATCATTATTTCAATCAAACATCTCATGCATAATTTTGTATGAAAAATGGTTGAAACCAATGCCTTTTTAGAAAGCGCCCTCTTGTGTTTTAATGGCTCATTTTGAACGATAACGGGCTTTTTACTTAGTCGTTTGTAATGTTGTATACCTTTCGAGCATGGTGAAGTTATAAATATTAGTTTATAATGTTACTGTCCAGGTTTGGTTACTAAAGTTCAGCCTTACCAAAACTGTACTACCCCTTTAACTTGTAATATAATTTCTACACAAGCGAGTTTGGGAGTTGTGAAGACTTACCAGTTAAAATAATTGAAGTCACTATGATCCGAACATGCAGAAGTCTGTCACTATTTGGAAAACGAATCATGATCCAGGCGGCGTTGCTCACAGATATTACGTTACGTGGAAGTGTGTTCCCGCTAAATCTCGCCAGTCTGGAATCATGGTCCATGCCAAATCCATCGCCAATCTCCACGACCTCGCTGTGGTCTTTGAAACAGATGTGTTCGAAGGAGAGGCTGAATCTGTGATCGAACGACGTGTTGAAGATCAACAAAGTCCATTTTGAGATCGTCGTGCCAATAGTCATCGTTGAATTCGTGGAATCATCACTTTCGGTTGAGATAACCAGGCTTGATTTTTCAGGAACAGAGTAATATTCTGCAAAAC
>JBAMJV010001455.1:0-184925 GCA_037951105.1 Echinarachnius parma
CTTTTGCAGTGTCACAGTCGGACAGATATATCTAAATGTGTGTTTGTGTGAGGAACGGGAGGGGGATGGGGAGGGGGAGGGGAGTATAAACCACAGTTGAGGTCACCACAAATTGGTGTGTTTCGTTGGTAACCAATTGGTTGGCATCCATTCTCTTGTGGTGAAAACTGAAAAGGGAACTCCCAGTGGTCTTATTGGTTTACCTACACTCTGGAGTTTGTGTGAATGGGTGTTTCTTTAAAGGGATCTAGTAACATTGTCAAAATCCCCCCCAAAAAATCCACAGAACACTTGTAGTTCTCTTAGACACCTTGTTGTATTTGTATAACCACTAGAAGCATGGAACAGCCAAAAGTTTTATTTATTTATTTATTTTTTTATTTTTTTTATTTCCCTTTTGTTAAAAAGATATTTACAATTGAAGTGTACAGATTTTAAATTATCCACTGGAAAATGATAACTGTGTTCAAAATCAGCGCAATGAGTTAACAAATATCACTTTGCATTTTTGCTCATTACATGTACTTTGCCATATCCATTTAACTTGAAATTTTCACACATGACCGAGTAGACATATCAGATGACAAAATACACTTTTGCAAATGTCAACAGTTTCAAGATTCCTTTGACAGGTCTGTGTATCTGGCCTTTCTCTTTGTTTGTTTTTACCCATTTAGGAAAGTGTCCCATATACCTTGCCTGTATGCTGTAGGGTCATACAGTATACATGTACTTGTTATTTTGATTTTGTACAGAATTGGACATTTTCAATCGAAAACAGTTCACACATGTACCTTTTCATTGTTTGAAAATGTAGTTTTCAAATTTCAATTGTAATTTGTAATATATTAGTGTAAATAATGATGTTTTAGGTTATCATGAAGTTGACATTCTGTACACAAAACTATAAAAAAAATAAAATATTAAAGCAAAATTAACTTCACTGTATTAAAGAAAATATTAACAGGCTAAGTTATATCCCTTCATGTATTTGAACAGGTTTGAAGTCCCAAGCTAATTTTTGTATTTTTGTATGTCATGCATTATATCTGCCACAAGCAATTTACCTGTAATTACACTGGCCTTGGCCTGTAACTTATTGGCAAAGATTTGCTTTAAATAAGTTTTGATGTAACACACATTTTGTTTTATTTTTATGGACCCATGTCTGGGATATTTCATGTTCAGTCCTAAAACTTCAAAATATTCTTAGCTCTTTCATTTTCATTGGTCTAATTTATAATCAGATTGTAATCTAATGTATCAATGACCTTGTCACAGCTTGGTATGGGACAGTTTTAACCCCTTTATGACTGCTCCTGAAAATACTCGGGCTACATTGATTGTGTAGGTTCTATGGAGAATGCAGAGATGCCAAGTAGTACGTTTTTGCCGTATTTAGTACGTTTTTTTGATGTAAATACGGCAGTACGTTTTCTAAGGAAAAAATACGTTTTTTATGAGGAAAAAAAAAAAAAAAAAAAAAAAAAAAAAAATCGATTTTTTTTTTTTTTTTTTTTTTTTTTTTTTTTTTTTTTTTTTTTTTTTTTTTTAACGTCGTGTAGTAATTCCATTTACTACACGACGTAATTATTTACGTCGTGTAGTAAATTGAATTGTACTACACGACGTAATTTCGAATTACTACACGACGTATATCCGTGTTTATGATGGTCTCCTGCTTCCATAAATTATATGACATGGCTTTATGACCCAACCCAAGATAACTCAAGCTGAGTTTTCATCAGGAATCAAGAGGAAGAATCTAGCAAAAATGTTTTCCAAAAAGTCATTACTTCACCAATAAGAAGATGTTTACAGAGAAATCCTTGAATTCTCGACGAGTTCCAGAGTTCATCTGGATACCTCCTCCAGGGGAGAATGTGGATCAATTTCCTGAGATGACTTCTTGCAAAAATGTTGTCAAAGCAGACGAATCTTGCATGGGGGTCTCAGAGTTGAATTCACTCCAAGACGGAGGTCATTGATGGCATCGCGTGTCACTCGCAAATAAATATGAATCAGATATGGTATGTAATGTAGCCTCACGCTAGACTTCAAAACACGGACATGACATATTCTATTTTTAAAGAATCAGAGGACCAACTGAACCAACTGTCGGTATTGTCTGCCTTAATATAGCACTCGCAGACTTGGTGACAAGTTTGCTCTGGGGCGGTTTTGCAACGTGTGGTGCGGGGACGCCCACCGAGCGCCCAAATTCATTCAGGTCAAGTCTCTCGGCAATTTTTGTTTTGTTTTTTGTATTTTGGTGGAATGGAAAGTATGCGGTAATATTTCAAGAAGAAAACGAGAGGAAATGGAGAGAACGGTTTGCATTCCTGCAATATATGATTGAAGTAAACAAAGTAGTTGGGGCTAAATCTGAAGTATTCAATAATAATGAGGGTTATCAGTTTGGAGAACATACACCAGTTATATGAAGATACATGTTATATTCAAACCCCCTACTTTGTTGTCACATGCAAGACTTCAAGAAGAAAACAAGAGGAAATTGAGAAAATGGTTTGCATTCCGGGAATTTGATTGAAGTAAACAAAGTAGTTGGGCTAAATCTGAAGTATTTCATATTTATTTAGGGTTGTCAGTTTGAAATGTTTTGTAATATGAGGGAGTCATGTACATGTATGAACCTCCCTTATTATTTACATGTACATGTACCTTGGGCTTAGGCGAGGCTTGACGTTATCAGTATCACTTGCCCTATTTTCCCGGGGCAAGTGAAAAATTATGTTGGGCAAGTTAAATTTCATAAATGGCCTAGTTTGGTTGCCCAGTCGAGTAACTAAATTATTGGTCAACTACTGGAGAATAATTGAATTCCTTACATGTATGTATTGCAAATCTCATCTAGAAGTAAGTGGGCAAGTAATATCATGTTCGGTTAGGACAAATATAAACTTTAAAACTTATAATTTTATTTGTCCAACCGGGCCAGTAGAGAAAAAGGTTATTGTGGAGGCTTTGTTCTGCACTAAACATCTTTTTCGCTAGAACCCTCACTTTACCCATGACATAATTTCCTCTTAATTTTTGTTGACAGGAAGAAACATTAACTGGTCCTACAAATACTTGCAAATCGATCCTGGAAAACATTGTAAATAATACAAAATTCTGACTTGTACGTACATGTAGTTGTATCTCCTTGTGTGTCATGACAAGTCATCCAGCTCACACTATTTGATATACTGTACCAGGTTCACCGAATGAGCCGAATGACAGTTAGTTTTGAGTCATGACTTTTGTTTGTTTTTGAGATTCCATTTGCCACCTCTTCTTCCTCCTCCTTCTAAATAAAACCCTTAATTACTTCTGTTGACTATCTTTAGTACTCGGTAACCCATTGGAGACCTTTGCCATCATAAACCTGCTAGTTGACCACATACTGTACATGTACATGCTGGTCAGTGGTCATCGTTTCCTATTGGAGACCATTGATGTTTGTTTTAAAGGATCTATAACTGATGCAAATTACTGCTGAAACATATGATAACGCTTGTGTAATAAAATGAGAGTCAATGTAGGGCCTAAATTTGTTTGATCCTCTAGAGCAGAGGCTAAAATGATGATTGTACCTTTAGAACATGATAATATATAGACATAGGCACACATAAAGACAGCTAGGAAAGGAGGGATCTTGTAACATGGTCAAAATCTACAAAACTTACCTACAGCTCTAGCAGTTCTCACATCCTCATCGTAATCCTATGTACATGTAGGTATTACCAGTAGAAACATGGAGGCTGGAGCAGGTGTTAGTTTTACAAATTTCTCTTTCATTATAAAGATATTTATGATTGGAGTGTTCAGATTTCAAATTCTGAGCAAAAATACAAAGTGACATTCACTTACATGTACTCAATGAATTGACTTTATACGTGGTTATGACTATCCAGTGGATAGTTAGAAATCCAAACACTTCAATCGTAAATATCGTTTTAACGAAAGAGAATTTTGAAAAAACGAAACCTGTCACATGCTTCTATTGCTTTGATTTACGAATACAACAACGTATGAGAGATCCGCTAGAGTTCAAGTTGGTTTTAAGGATTTGGGCAATTGATGTTACTACATTAGATCCCTTGAACTGGTGAAATTTGGTGTGGCTGAATGACATGGAAGATTGCCAGCGGGTGTTTAGTACATGATATATTCGCTGTATTGTTGTGTTCCAATGAAGCGTGAAATCTGTGAGTGATACAAGTCACACATGCATGCATTGCATGATGAATTGCATTCACAAATTAGGATGTCATTATGATTTAAATGAAATATGACTTTTGTATTATCATGCTTGGATCGTTACTTTAAAGGGAAAGAAATGGTGACGAATTACGCTATTCTCAATGGTTGTGGCGCATACCAATAGTTCAAATAACTAAAACTTTACAATTATATTAAGGAAAACAGTAACTGTTCCATTAGTTTCATCACATGAGACTTACTGTACTATAAATATCATTCTGAACTATACAGTATATACAACTGGAATATAGTTAATCTAGTCATATTATATCCTGTTGCTAGTATGAAGTTATGTTTCCTCCAAATAAGTGATTTTTAAAAAATTTTGAGCATCCTGGAAAATGAAATATTGTAAAGCTTTTGTTTCATTTTCATATGTTGTAAAGCTTTTTCTTTGTTTGTATTTATTTTGAGTGGGCTAAATCACTCCAAAACCACATGGAATTTATTGTAATACTTATTTTTGTCTCTTTTTATCAATTTCCTACAATATTCAGGTGTGCATTAAATGTGGTACAAAAACAAGTGTACATGTATGAAACAGATTACTTCAAATCGTAACTGTACACAATGTAGCCATGGAGTTCTGTATGTCTTGGGAACTTCTCTCTTTATTTTACTGTCAAGACCAGTCTGCTAAATGCAGAATTTCTCTCTTTATTTTACTGTTGCAACCAGTCTGCTTACATGTATATATCTTACATAGAATTTCTCTCTTGATTTCATTGTGCTGTCTACCAAGCCCCCATTTTTTTCTTCCTGCGATTGTTTTTTTTTATGCCTCCGCCAACGAAGTGGCCGGAGGCATTATGTTTTCGGGTTGTCCGTCCGTCCGTCCGTCCGTACGTACGTCCGTCCGTCCGTACGTCCGTCCGTACGTACGTCCGTACGTACGTCCCGTTTTCGTTCTCGCGATATCTCAAGAACCGGTTGACTGATCAATTTCAAACTTGGTATGAGGGTACATATTGGGGTGACAATGATCTGAATAGATTTTAGGGGTCATGGGGTCAAAGGTCAAGGTCACAGGACTCAATATATATGCACAAATGCCTTGTTCTCGCAATATCTCAAGAACCGGTTGACGGATCAACTTCAAACTTGGCTTGAGTGTACATATTGGGGTGACAATGATCTGATTAGATTTTGGTGTTCATGAGATCAAAGGTCAAGGTCACAGGACTCAATATATGTGCAAAAATGCCTTGTTCTCGCGATATCTCAAGAACCGGTTAACAGATCAATTTCAAACTTGGTATGAGTGTACATATTGGGGTGGCAATGATCTGGTTAGATTTTGGGTTCATGAGGTCAAAGGTCAAGGTCACAGGACTCAATATATGTGCAAAAATGCCTCGTGCTTGCGATATCTCAAGAACCGGTTGACGGATCAATTTCAAACTTGGTATGAGTGTACACATCGGGGTAGCAATGATCAGATTATATTTTGGGGTCATGAGGTCAAAGGTCAAGGTCACAGGACTCAAAATATATATGCAAAAATGGCTTGTAATGGCAACATTTCAATCACTGAATGTCAGATTTCAATCAAACTTGGTACCTGAATGTTTCTTAGGGAGCCAATGTAGCCATCAAAGTTTGGGGTCATATGGTCAAGGTCACAGGACTCAAAATATATGAAAAATAAACAAAAATTAATTCAGTGCACGTTAATTTTGGCTTGATATTGAAATCGCGTGATAGCGGAGGCATAATTTTCGACTGCGCGCAGTCGAAGATCCATCTAGTTTTTTTTTCAGCAAGGACAGTCTCTCCGCCCTTCTCTCTCTCCCTCTTCCTCCCACTCCCACGCATTGCGAAAATATTTGGTTTCTGCTATTTATTCAAGCTCTAATTTGGCGCAAATTTGTGTGCATTGTGATGGGTACTTCCTTGTTTGGCACATAACTGTTACAAAGCATTTAACCTTCTGAGTACCGTGCAATGTAAAAGTCATTAAATTAGTACACAATGTATTCGCCCATGATATAGAGAGAGTTTAAGGTGTAGGCGTTTTGAATTGAATTGAATTGAAGTTCGGTTTTATTGCAAATAAGAATCATAACAAAAATCCACAGATTAAAATTGTTATGTTACAAAAGAATGTACATTACAAATACAATTAAAATATATATGCAACAAAGCACAATTAACACAATTAAAAATACTAAATGCATTTTAAAAATACAAAAACATTACAAAAGGAGTGGTAATAAAATGTAATGCAAATAATTATAATAAACTATTTCACTTTTCAATTATAATAAATCAATTCAATACAATATCATGTTTCAGTTTGATTAAAATAGTGTTTAATAGCTACATGTAGTAACTGTATACAGTGTGTAGTATATTGGCTATTCATGACTCAAATCATTGAATGAATTGAATCAGTTATATTGTTCAAATGTTAATTTAATTTTCTTTCCTGCCTTTATCCTTCTCAGTGCTGTCTAATGTTCAAATCCATTGAATTACAGTATGTGTACTAGTATATGAGTCAGAATACTGGTAGGTTTGACCCTTTCCTTCGGGATCCGGGTGGGCTATGTTCAACCAGAGAGTCGGGAGGACTGGTACAACTGCAAAGTCTATGAGGATTTTAGAATCTCGAAGGGAACAAGTTAAAATGTGTGGGCTTTTTGTTGTGTGAATAGTAACTGTATACAGAGTGTAGAAATAGGTGGCTATTTATAACTCAAATCATTGAATGAATTGAATCAATTTATTATCTTACAATGTACATGTAAGTTCTTTTGTGAAATGTTGATTTAATTTTCTTTACTGTATTTGGATAGTAAACCGAGCATGTACAGTATTTCTGTCTCCAGACTATAGTCTATAGTCAGATTGTATTCATAAACTTTGACCAGGGAAAAAACTCACATTTACATGTATTTCTCGGGGGCTACTTTTCAAGTGTGCCTGCATGAAAAAAATTGAACTCTATGCAGGGTAGGAAATATACGAGGGCTGAGGGCGATTTTGCCCCCTCATTTTCAAAATAGCCCCTCGAAATCAGGTTGGTAGCCCCTAGAATCACCATACAGGGTATAATGTGAAAAATGTCTGGATATCCATCAGATAGGAAAAGTAGCCCTCTAAAATTAAAAAGTAATTCCTGCATTGACTCTATGCGATTTGAGAGGGCTCTTTTCAGCATTTCAAGGGCGAATTTGCCCTAAGCCCCCATGTATTTTGTTCACTTGTTACAACAAACTTTTAGCCTGTTTTCTTACATTGCATTCATAAGTATGCAGTACTATTTCTCAAGTGTAATTCATCCCTTTGATATTCTAGATATGATTTTGTAATAAAATTTAAATGTTTGAATAATAATAGTGATAATAGTAATTAATACTTACTAATTATAATAATAATAATAATACCCCTGATTCCTATAGATAAGATTGATTGTGTGAATTTTTTATATTTTTTTTTATATAACTGGGTGTGACAAATTAAACATACTGTCCATTTTCTCTGCCATTGTGGATATATTTTTGAGTTTTGACTCATGCAGTCATTCAGACTACATGTAGCATAGCATGTGGTTTGCAGTATCCCCTTACATAACACGATCCCATTAAAAAAACTATAAGAGGATACGCAACACCCTAGTGTTATGTATCGTTTTCAATTTGTAATATAGTAAGAGGTGAAATATCACTTTTCTTATTGAAGGAGAACACAAATGCTAATTTTTACTAATGCGTGCAAATTGTTTATATATACATTGTACTTAAATAGATTAAATAAATTTTAATTATATAGACCTGTACACTTGCTTTCAAGTCATATTGAATTATCATGGAATTATCTGTGTACAATAGGTTCATTACTTGCAGATTTTATTTCACCTTTGATTTTTGTACACTTTCTGCCGCGCTCCAATAGAAGTTAAAGTTTAGAGCATTGTTTACCGTTTACCATACCATACTATTTTTTGCAATCCCATTAGAGTCTCGATACAGGGCCCACCAGGTTCCCGTACTGTAGGCAATGGTAGGGACACTGATTTTCCGTTTCAAAAAAAGGCCTTTTCCGTTTCAGAAAAGCCTGAAAAACGGAAATTCCGTTTTGCCATAGACTTTGTACATGCGAAAAACTGCAAATTCCGTTTACATAGAACTCCATACAAAATTCAATGAGTAGGGTAAAATCATGATTTTCACCCACAAATCATCAAAATTTTGGGGGGGAATGTGTCATGCCTGATATCAGGAAGGACTTACCACAGGCCAGAGAGTAAATATCTTTAAAATTTATTCAATAATGATTAAGGCTGAGTTGGTTCGGTCGATCACACCGGTTCCCGACCGTCACCATCGGGTCCCGGTTTCGTGTTTTTTTTCGGAACGGGCTCCGAAAAAGATAAAAAAGGAGAAAAACCACCAAAAAAAAAAAACGATTTTTTTTTTTTTTTTTTTTTTTTTTTTTTTTTTTTTTTTTTTTTTTTTTTTCTTTCCGTGTTTCCGTTTCAAATGGTAAATTCCGCGATTGTCCCTACAATGGGTTAACCCGTTCCTACAATGGGTTAACCCGTTCCCTGCTAGATTTTGCAATCCCCATACAGTTTACCCGTTCTTGACTGAGGGATCATGCCATAACTACTCCATAGACCCTAGCCCAAGTATTTTTGGGACCATTCCTAAATGGGTTACGAGATCTTGTACATTGCTGGGCCTACTAGGTTCCTGTAGGCAATGGGATGAGTTTGAGTGAAGGATTCTGGAGTTGTATGTATTCCAGTATTCCCACGGGAAGGACACATGTCTTCTTTTAGATGTCTTCTTATGTAGGTTTAACCTTGGTGCATTCACATCGGACAATGCCACTAAACCAACACTTGCTTTTTACAAAAAATTCCTCTAAATTGTGTGATAACAACAGTACGATGTGAAAGGCATTTTTCAATACTCTTAAAGGTACATGTACACTTGAGTATTGGTACTTCCCGAACAAAAATTGTAAGGGTTTTGGTTGGTTTTTAATTCCATTTGAAAGTTCATTGAATAAAACATGTATAATGACAATCATTCCAATTCAAATGCTTTCATAGTTGTGAAAATACATACAGTACAATGCTTGTACACTTCTTTCAAAAAATGTCAAAAGAGGTTTTTAAATAGTTGTTGATGATATCTCTATTTAATTATTATTTTAACTAAACACCACATGCACAATTTTGTATGTAAAATGGTGTAAACCAGTGAGTTTTAGAAAGCGCCCTCTTGAGTTTTAAAGGCTCATTTTGAATGATAACAGGCTTTTTAATAGTCGTTTGTAATTGTGTATACATGTACCTTTCGAGCATGGTGAAGTTATAACTACATGTATTACCGTAATGAAATTACAGGTTTCGGTTACTAAAATTCAGTTTGACCATAACTCGATCAACTATCCCTTTAAAGATTGTCAAGCCTGAGGATGCTACGCTGCAGATCGACATTTTGAACTAGGCTAGTTTGTGCACGCACTACATAACACTGAGCAAATGTGCGTTATGCACAGTGAGCAAGGCTTTCGCAAGATGGCTCTGGGCGTGTGATTTAAGAATCCGAACCACCTTTAACATTGCCCTATCTACTAAACCGATTCAAGACTATTTGAATTTAGTGTAACATGTATTCTCCATCATAGACCCAAGCTGGAGTACTTTGGGACCAGTCCTGAATGGGTTAAACAAGCCTCCACACTGACCTTTTTCTCTACTGGCCCGTTCGGGCAAGTAAAATCATACATTTTCGAATTTTACTTGCCCAAACAGACAATTTACTTGCCCGCTTACTTTTACATCAGATTGTCATGTAAGGAACTGCATTCTATTCTCGTAAGAGAAATTTAAGTTGCCCGATTGGGCAAGCAAACTAGACCATTCATGAAATTTTACTTGCCCGACATCAATTTTTACTTGCCCCGGGCCAGTGCGAGTGTCGAGCCCTGGGTTAAACCTGTCAGCCTCAAGGCATTGTCATTTCCATATGACCCATGGATAATAACATTTGTAGCTTATATGGTCTTTTTATCAAATTACCCATGAAATTAATGGGGGTAAAAGACCCATTTATGAAACTACATGTTAACGTTCGGGTGCAATGTGAATGAACAGGATATTCAACTTGTACATGTACATGTTACATGTACATGTAGACCAAACAAACTATGGAATTTGAACATAAATGCACAAAGGCTTGGTCTAGGGAAACAGTCTCTGCGCAAAGATCTGGTCCAAGAAAAGGTCTTACATGTATGTGTATGTTGTATGTACATGTGTAGCCATGTGGTCCATGGAACTTGTTGTTATCTTGTGTTGTCTAGCCTAACAATACAGTCTCTGCATAAAGACCTAGTCCAACTTCAAATGATAGGTCCGATGTGTATGCTGTACATGGAACTAATAAAAGGGTGACACATTAAACTGTCAACTTTGTGTTGTCTCTTTCGTCTGATAATGGTCATGTAGTCTCTTTGTCACTTTGTGACAGACTTTGTCAATATGTTTGTTTACTATGGAGCTGAGACTCAGTGAATTTCCTGGTTAGGAATTCCAGACTTCTGGTAATGGTGTGTAATTAAAGAGAATCAGTAATTTTGTCCAGATCAACCAAATCTCTGAAACTCCAACTTTTCTCTTGTGCCTTAAAGGGACTTAGTAACATTGTCCAAATCCTCAAAATAAATTTTTCATTCTAGCGGTTCCCTCATACCTTGTTGTATTCGTATTAACAATAAAATCATGGGACAGGTTTCGGTTTTTCAAATTTCCCTTTCGTTACAAAGATATGTACGATCGAAGTATTCAGATAAGAAAAACTCCGGGCGAGTTTTTCTTCTGTGTACAAAGTGAGTGCAGTGAGTTATTGAATATCACTTTGCATTTTCGCTCATTACTTTGCCATGCAATGTCCATTTGACTTGAAATTTTCACACAATACCTTGTGGACATATGAGATAACAATAATATACATTGCATCAACCATTCATCACTTTTTGCACATGTCAACAAAGTTACTAGATCCCTTTAAACATGCTTGTTTCCTGAATTGCATATTTCGAGAATCTTTGTTTGATTGGATTTCAAAGTATCCTTACATGTAGGTCACTTTCAACTGTGTACTAACGTACAGGCGTCGCAATGAGATAACAAATGGCAGATTGCAGTGTATGGTTCTAGAATAAGCATGCATACATTGTATTTACAAACAAGAGACTCACATTATTTTTGCCAGAACAAAGACACAACCATAACTGTCTTGAATCCAATTTAATTTGTAAATCAAATGAGAGTCGATACAATAGAGAGCCTGGGTCCCTGTAATTAATACAAGTGGAAGTTGTACTACTGAAACCTGAAAAAAAAACCACAACTGAAAAATGGATTAATGTGTTCGCAGTTGTACATCATCTGTGTTAATTATTGTAGACGGAGCATACTGCATTTATATGCAGAAACACACATTTTGAAACCAGAGACAATTTTATCAACATACAAAATTACAAATGCATCAATGCATTGGGTGATTTCAAGTATGGTGTTTGGGGTTGGTGTTAGTGCTTATTAAACACTAACACCGGCCTTAGGCACCATATTTGAGATGACTTCGTGTTAGGATGGTATACAGTGACATTGGGGGATTTCAAATATGGCGCCTAAGGCCGGTGTTAGTGTTTAATAAGCACTAACACCAACCCCAAACACCATACTTGAAATCACCCATTGTACCTGCAGAATAAGAATACTATTCTAAACAGAGCGATTCAGAAACGCACATTGTGACACCAGAGACAATTTTATCAACATACACAATTTACAAATGTGACAGTTGTTCAGCATACTACATACCGTATTTGCTGGTGTATTAACCGCACCTTTTTTCAAAAAAAAAAAAAAAAAAAAAGGGGGTGCGGTTAATACACGACCGTATGAACCACACTTTTTCTTTTTTTTTTTTTTTTTTTTAGGGGTGCGGTTAATACACCGGAGCGGTTAATACACCGACAAATACGGTACTATTCTAGACAGAGCAAACTGAATTATATGCAGATGCACACATTGTGAACCAAGAGACAATTTTATCAACATACAAATTTTACAAATGCATCAATTGTACACCATACAAATACTGATATTCTAAACAGAGCATACTACAAGAGGAATTATTAAACAAAAATGCATTTTTTATCAACATACATGTACAAAATATTGTACAGCACTATTTTAGCCAACTATGCAGAGAGACATACACACATTGTTTTTCCCCAAACATACTACAATTGTAGGAAGGAAGTCTCATAAATAGTGCCAGTCATCGCCCCATGCAGTAGCGTAAGACAAAACTAATTGAATCACGTTAGGTAGTCGGCAATCACGTCCAACTGCTTCGCTGATCTAAGGTCAAGTACCTTACGAAGAATGCTACCAACTTAACAACTTTCTGAACACCTAATAAACATGTACAAGTATGTCTTGTTTTTGAGATGGTTTTTAATCCCACCCTCTGCTCTTTTGACTTGCATTCTTTAAATTTCTTTGAAACGTTGTCCAACAGTTCCTAAAGTTTTACTGAATACATACTAGACATGTGTGTAATGTTTTGGGAGTTAAAACAAAAATCCTTTCTTTGCTCTTGTGGCTATTTTGGTTTGCATTTTTTGCCAATTGGTGTCATCCTACATGTAGTCCAGCTGTTTCTTGGTCTAAGGTCGTGTACCTAACAAACGCTACCGACTCCTTGCATGGTCTTGTCTTGGCATACATAATTATGTTTGCTTGACTGAAAACCTGGTAGACCGCCGGAGTCACAGCGTGAAATTACGTGAACGTGAGGTTAATACATTCTAGAGTATGATCTAGACAATCAGATTTTTGAACAACAAACATTTTCCAAAGCATGGTACTCTGCATAGGAGTACCGATGGGAGGGAAGGGGTGGGGGGGGGGGGGGGGTGGGGGTGTTCAACACCCCCCTTTAGTAAAAAAAAAAATACTTTTAGGTAAATAGGTATACTAACATACCCCAACTACTCCACTGAACGAAGCTAAAACACCCCCATTGAAACAATCCTGGGTACATTTATGATACTCTGTAATAATGTCCTATACATGTGCTTTTTGTTCTGAGGTCAAGTACCTTTGGAGTTCTACCGAATGGTATTCAATCTATACCATTACTTTCTGCACATTAGGTATATTTCTAATAGTTGTGAACGTTCTAGAGTATCTTAACAATAGGATTGTTGAACAACAAACATTTTCCAAACTATGGTACTCTGTAATAAATGTCCTTGATCTGAGGTCAAGTACCTTTGAAGTTCTACCGAATGACATACAATCCACACCATTACTTGCTGCAAACTAGGTAGCTTTCTTTAATAGTCGTCAACATTCTAGAGTATACAATTAGATTTTTAAACAACAAACATTTTCCAATTGAATAATGGTACTATGTTAGTCTATCCTACATATTGTTTTAAGGTCAAGTAACTTTGACTTTGGCATACAATCTATACCATTTACTTGCTGCAAACTAGGTAGCTTTCTTAGTCGTGAACATGCATAAAATGTGGACAAATTGGTTTATTTGTGATTTATTGTTATGGAAAATTAGATTTTGAATGATACACATATTTCCTGTAAGACACAAAATTGATAAAGTTTGTATTTAGGTTTTTAAAACCCTTTTCCATGCCCTGTTTGCTAATCAAATAATCAGAAACCTGAACAAATTTGTTTAATAGTATAATTGCACTCACAAAGTGCAGGTTTTGAATATTGTTCTGTATGGTTCTGTATAGTAATGGAAATTGAATAATGTGCAATATATTCAATTCATGAATGTATTTAATAAGAAACAAATCTACTTACGATTAATGCTGTTATCCGATCCGGGAACGATCCGATTTCCCGGCGATAATCGCTTCCCAGCCGGATCCGAGATGGATCCGAGAAATAAATTTTCTCGGTAGAAAATATCGGAAGATTTTGCCGACCCATTTTCTCCAGTAATTATTGAAAATGTGCATGTTTGACAGTCCATTAAGTAGTGTAATTTAAATAAAGAATGGGGGAATCAATATTGTTTACTTTATGAGTGGTTATTTTGGAGAAATTCTTAGTTCGTTAATTCGTTTCGCAGTCGAAAATTGAACAGTATGCGCAAAATTGCTAGTCATTTGAACGATATTGCCGACGGAAATGCACACAAAGTTAGGCCGACACTCTCGGGGAGACTTCAGATGTATATCTGTATGATCGAGCTGATCAGCCAGTGCATTCTAAAAGTGGCTCAAAATACGTATTTTGGTCATTTGCACCATGTTTAAATGTTTTGATATTCTACTTACATGATTGCATGGCGTTTAAAAGCTGAACAGAAAAAAACTGAGCCCCAAAGCAATAAACAACTACTAAAAAAATCGGTAAATAACAACTACATGTATAATACATAACAGATCGCGGATGAATCCGGCGTATGAAACAAAGACCCGTACACGAGCGAATATGCGTGAAACATGCCAGCAGTGCAGCGGCCCGAAAACTTGCTGCTACCGGTACCGTAACTACTTCAACCTTCCCTCACGAACGTGCTTTGGAAATTTATCAATATATTCAGCGCAGTTTTTCATTGTTTTGGGGGTATTTTTAAAAATCTGTTCAGCTTTCAAATGCCATGTTATCATGTAAGTAGACTACTAAAATTGTGTTGATCACAAAAAGGCTAATTTATAGCCACTTTTTGAAGGCTCTCACCAAGAAGATCGTACATATTTTCATGTGATGTTTCCCCGTGACTGGCCGGCTGAGTTCTGTGAATGTGTGGCGCGATGCTGAACAAACGATCGATTTCTAGGCCCAATTCACTTCGGAAAAAATACTTTTCTTGCGAAACTTAGTTGATTCTGAATAGTCTGTAACTGTTTTTCTATAAAGATTGATATGTGCATGCCTCAAAGCGTCAACATTGTTAATATTATTGGCATATAAAACAAGAAAGATAAGTCTACAACGCTGCATTTTTTTCAGAGCAAATTGCAATATTATTTTTTTCCGAGATCCGATCCGATCCGAGAATCTCGTTAGCGATTTTGAATTCTACCGATCCGAGATCGATCCGGGATTTTTTCTTTACCTAACAGCATTACTTACGATGATCAATTACAGTCAAACCTGTGACCACTCAAGGGAAACAAGAAAAGTGGCCACTGTAGACAGGTGACTTCTATAGACAGGTTCCACTACATTTGTCTCTGCAGGGGATCACTTTTGATGGCCACTATAGGTACATATGTAGGTTGGCTGCTATAGACAGGTGGCCACTAAGGCATGTCTGACTGTAATTTGATTACTTCTTACCCTCCTTTGAATTATGAATGTATATTTTGTTTGTGATAAAGATGAATTATTTGTCATAATTAAGTTTTTGTTTCTAACTTGTTCTTTACAGCTTGAAGATTGTGGTCTACAACTATCTCATAATGGAACATATTTGGATTTAGAATCTACTTCACAATTGTCAATTACTTTGTATCCTTCATCCCTTCAAATATGTACAGTCAAACCTGTCTTAGTGGCCACCTGTCTATAGCAGCCAACCTGCATACAGTGGTCACCAAAAGTGATCCCCTGCAGAGAAAAACGGTGTTGAAGAACCTGTCTATAGAGGTCACCTGTCAACAGTGGCCACTTGTATTGTTTCCCTTGGGTGATCGTTATACACAGGTTTGACTGAACATGGATTCCCTTCCTTCCCTTACTATTTCATATTTTGCTCATAACTGATAAAGATGATGTTTAGGATAAAGAATTTGTTTTCTTCATAATGATAATTTTTTTTCTAACTTTGTTCTTTACAGCTTGAAGATTGTGGTCTACAACTCTCTCATAATGGAACATATTTGGATTTAGAACAGTCTATAGATGACCAGCGGGATGACTTTGAAGGCTTTGAAAAGAAGTAAGTTTTTATTTATTTTAGTTATAATCACATCTTCAGATTACATTTTATAAGCCATAAAGAGATAATTCATTATGTTGTATATTCAGGACGAGTATACTGTATAGTCACCCGTCAAACATACATGTACACATATAGTATGTTACATGTTATACCAAAATGGGTAGTCATGAAACAGTATATAAAAGTAGCCTTCAATTGTGTGCACACACTATGTAATCGAAAGAGGAGGAGCATGGTTCTGGTTTTAATTTGGTATTGGGTTGAATGCATTTAATTTGATTAATGTAAATTTTGGTTTCGTGTTTGTAAAGCTCTTTATAAGAATCATATTATTGTTATTAATTATCCTTATTACAGTAATGCTATTCAGATATAATTATAACAATTTGATGGCAAGTTATGAGTAGCAGCAGCTGTAATTAATTACTGTACAGCAGAAAGTATATTATATTTATAGTGAGCTATTCCAGTAGCCCAGTCCCATGTGTACAACAAGTGGGTAGGTAACTGCTGGGGACACGAGAAAATCCCAAGAATTCTACGCAAATCCAATACTTCCTGTCAGCTGAAGCCCTAATAAGCCTGAATACATTGACACAGTTATGCTGGGTAATTAACCCATACTGTAACACACATGGGAACCTGGGGGTGTTTCACAAAGACTCAAAGTTGATCTCAACTCTTTAAAGTTGGACCCAACTACATGTACTATGGAAAGCCATTAGATTCTTTGTACAATTTTTTAAAAGGCATACATTTTTATTGCAAATGAGTAATATGTCTTATTATCAAGGAACCTGGCGGGTGTTTCACATACAGTAGATTCAAAGTTGAACTCAACTCTAAGTTGGGCCTTACTTCTATGGAATGCCATTAGATTCTTTGTAAACTTTTTGGACTAGTTCTTTGAAAAGGCATACATTTTTACTTCAAATTAGTAATATTTGTTATTATCAAGGAGTCTTGAGGTTATTGATATAATACATTTTTGTTGGAAGTTTGAAATATTTGTATATTTTTGCTTCTGAATGTGTTTTATTCCAGGGCTACAAAATGGCTTTGCATACTTTTTAGGTCCAACTTAGAGTCAAGTTCAACTTGGAATCTTTGTGCAACACCCCCTGGTGTTCCATGTATAATGTCTATGGAAGATATGGTATCCCGTAGGCAAAGGGTTAGATTACTTGTATGCGTATGACTTGCTAAGCCATGGAAAGGTCAATTGTGTTAATACTGTGTGCACAGAATTCATGTATGTTGAGCAAATAAATGAACTCATAAGTAGGGTTTGTTTACAGTGTAAACAGTTCAATTTCATTACAGACTGCTTACATACGATACATGTAGTGCAATCATAATAATACTAATGCCAACAAAGCAAAAATTAATTGTTAAAAACCGTTATCACAATACAATACAAAGTCTACTAAGCATTTTGACTGGATGTGAATAATTTACTTTGTAGCGATCATCATATGTCCCCATAATATAAACAAACATTTTCCCATTAAAAAGATTCTTAGAAAGTTCTACTTTAAATAACCAGAGAAATAGATAGAACTAGTCAAAACACACATCAAATTGTTAGCCCCCCAAAACGCCCAAAAAAGATTAAAAATGCAAAAAGCCCCCCCCCCAAAAAAAAAAAAAAAAAATATATATAAATAAATAAATAAAAAAATAAAAACATAAATAAATAAATTTAAAAAAATAAAAAATAAATAATGAAAATCGTAGAAAAACACAAGCTTGACAAAAAAATTCCTCAAATTGAAAATATCTCAGCCATTTTAATATCCATTACTGTATGTAAAATAGTACTGCATACAAATAAATGAAGAGCTTTACCAGAGCCGTTCCCCGAAATGACATGTTTACGTTTGTTTTGATGTCACACCCAGTTTGGCGGAAGGTTTTTCACTTGTATCGAGGATTCAAATGTAAGAAACACATGTCACAATTGATTTGTTTAGCAAGCAATAGCTTTCAGTTTACACTGCATACATGTATATTGAACATATCTGATTTTAAGTGGGTTATTTCACAATTGATTTGTTTAGAAAGCACTCCCTTTAAAGTTTGTTCTTCACATTTTTAAAGTTAATTTTTCTGGAATCAATTTGTAAATTGTAATTAACTTACTTCCTGTTTGTTTTACGTTATATTTTAGCTTTCTTCTAGTTGTGTATTAAAGGGGTAGTTTAGTTTTGGTAGAGAGGGCGCTGCACATCGCAATTTTTTTGTGAGGTAATGAAAAACTGAGTGTCGAATTTGAGAGAACATGCAATTTTAATGGCAGAATAAACTTTATTTGGTCAAAATCGACCCAGAAACGGATGAAATATCAATAAATATATCTGATCTTATAATTATTTGGGGCCCAAATAATTAGATGATTTTTTGAAAAAAATAAAAAAATGCTTGCACTTTTTCAAAAATTTTCAAAAGCATTTTTTAAATGGTTGTTGATGATCTCACTATTTAATCATTATATCAACAAAACATCACATGCATAATTTTGGTTGAAAATGGTTGAAACCAATGCCTTTTAAAAAAGCGCCCTCTTGTGTTTTAATGGCTCTTTTTGAATGATAACAGGCGTTTTACTTGGTCGTTTGTAATTTTGTATACCTTTCGAGCATGGTGGAGTTATAACTATTAGTTTATAATGTTACTGTGCAGGTTTTGGCTACTAAAGTTCAGCCTTACCAAAACTAAACTACCCCTTTAATGTTGTGATATATGTTTCAAATATATAGATACTGTATGTATATTTTTCATTTTCTTCAATATTTTTTCTTCAATACCCTTAGACAGGGTGACATGAGAAACAAAACATTGAACATTGAACCTAAAGTTTACAGTTTACACTGCATTCATGAACATATCTGATTTTAAGGGGTTATATCAATTATTTCACAATTGATTTGTTTAGCAAGCATTATAAGTTTACAGTTCACACACATGAAATATCTGATTTGATGGGTTTTTTTATGGCTGTGTAAAGGTCATATATTATAGTGTATAATTGTCAAACAGCACGAATTGATGTACAGTATAATGATGATAATAAATAATGATAATAATGACAGTTATATGATATCGCTATAAATCATTTATATCTCTCTTTTAGGGGCAGAAATGCTGTTGTTCTGCGAACGCAGCTCTCTATCCGGGTACATGGAATCAAAGGTATGTCTCTCAAAGATGATTGTACTGATTTGTGTACATTTGTCTCTCTTTCCATTTGTGCATGCAATAACCCATCAAGGATGAGAGCTATTTCAAGGCAAAATTGATCATTGTTTTCCTCTACAAATTGGCAACTCCGAATGTTTTTTCTACCTTTTAATGACATAAAAATAAGAGGAAAATATTTAGTAAGGACAATTTAAGACTTGTAAATATAAAGTGACTTTGCCTCAAAGTTGCCAATTTGAACGACAAAATCTGTTTTTTGAAATATCACAATGTGTTTTGCTTTTTCTCCTTGTAAACTTCAATGTAACTTTTTATCTTCTTGCTGAAGTGTAGGACTACCAACCCACAAATATTTGGGACACCGTCCTTGATGGGATAATCAAAGTTTGATGAGTAATGATCTATCATGAAGATGTTTTATGACAAATCAAAGTTATCTCTGTATACTATTGTGGCACCCCCTTAAAATACTCCCAAAGACTCTAAAAATCTTCTCCTCAACGACTCTAAAATGTTATTCTCGTCTGCTTCACAGATTTGTTGTCAACATCCGCATCCTTTGACTGTATTCACCTTGCGTTTAATTGCTTTTGAGGCAATGTGTTAAGTGCGTGTTTGTGATTCCTGCCTTACAAAGTACAAGTAGGAGGCATACATGTAATACTTTGTAGATTGATACAGAGTAGATGTCTGCAGACCAAATTCATGGATAGAAAATGAAATATACATCTATCTATCAATACAGATAAGGGGATTTCACCCCTGACAATGCCAACAATATTTGTTTTTCTTTTCTGAACAGTTTGGAACAATACAATGTATAAATTACTCAATATATAAGTCTTTAATTCTTGAAAATACTCTGGCTTGGGAGTATGGAGAAATTGTGTCATACCCAAATCAAATCAAATCAATTCAAATCATCTTCAATGAATCAAGAGAAGTGTGAATGCTGTGAAAGGATTAGACTGTATATTTTTATCAAGTGTTTACCAACAGACCCTTGTGAATGCACCCCTGTCTTATGATTTGTTTGTTATTAGTCTGTACAGGTCAGGATCAGACTTAAAAAGTAATCCAGAGCTAACGAAGCAACGCTTACTGTGAAGGGATTACATGTATATCTTACTCACTGACTCTTGTTATTTAAACAAAAAAATGTGTGAACTCAACCATTGCTAACGATGATAACAATAGAAGTGAGTAAAGTCTGTGCATGCTGAGATGATACTATGTAGTCAACAGTTCATTATTTTATGAAAATTGTAAGAGGTACATGAAGTGTGAACACATAAAAACAAGAAGATTCAGATATGACCCATCTTTTGTCAATCGTTCTCATGGTTTAGAATCTACCCCCCCCCCCCCCCCGACTTTAAGAAGAAGTTTTAGGATTGTACTACAACGTACTGTTCAGTATGTATATTATACATTTTTGGACACTTGGAATACTCCCTTTAAGATAAGTGTGAACACCTCAGAAGGATTATCCCAAGAGGTTACTCATTGTTTTTTCCCACAAACTCTTGTTGTGGGAACCCAGTCCTGACTAATGGAAACAGCCTTAGTTGTTAAAAGTAAATTACACACTTAATGTACTGTTCGGTAGTTTTGTTTACACTCAGACTGATGTCTTTAAGATAAGTGCGAACACCACAGAAGGATTATCCCAAGAGATTAAAATTTGTTTAAAAAAACCTGTGGTGGAAACCCACCCTGACTAATGAGGACAACTGTGCATGTGGTTTGTAAAGTGTTCAGTAGAGCACTCAGACTGCTTTCGTTATATTGACAATGTACATGTAAGTGTGAACACCACAGAAGGATTATCCCAAGGGGTTACTCATCGTTTGTCAAGAAACCCTTGTTGTGGGAACCCACCCCTGACTAATGAGGACAGCAGTGCATGTGGTTTGTAAAGTGTTCAGTAGAGAACTCAGACTGCTCTCGTTATATTGACAATGTAAGTAAGTGTGAACCCCACAGAAGGATTATCCCAAGAGGTTACTCATCGTTTGTCAAGAAACCCTTGTTGTGGGAACTCAGCCCTGACTAATGAGGATGGGTTAAGTCTTAAGAGGATATCCTGGTCTGGCAATCCTAGCTACTAGCGCTAGGCTCCCCCCAATCCCACCAAAACATAGACCATGGCACAAGAGGGTTAGAACACATGTTAACCCCTTGACAATGGGAACCGGGTGGGTTGTGTACAAAGTCTATGGAGATTTCAGAATCTCGAAGGGAACGGGCTAACCCTTACGAAGCTGGAGTGTTTAGATCTGGATGCAGGTTTAATATATGTCACTGCTAGCCTTCTCAATCCCACCAAAACACCAGACCTTGACACAAGAGGGTTATAACAGCTTTAACCCTTACAAAGCTGGAGGTTCAAATTGCATGTACTGCTTTTTGCTGTTGAAGGTAGAAGCTGGGGAGTAAAACTGGATACAGATTTTAGATGTGGCTGTTAGTTACCTGCTAGCTCTCCCAATCAAACCCAAACATTGTCGGAAGAGGGTTTTATCACATATTAAGGTTGCAAATCTGGGGGTAAATCTGGAAACAGGTTTAGGATCTATGTTGCTCCTAGTGCTTCTTATGATCCCTCCAAAACATCAACCCTGTGCAGAAGAGGGTGACCCTTGTAAATCAGGGGGTTATACTGGATACAGTTTCCTAGCCATTGCTGTTGGCAGCTAGCTCTCCATATGCCACCAAAACATTCGAAGTTGGCACATGAAAGTTGGGACATCTATCAACCCTTACGAAGCTTGGGGTCAAACTGGATAGTTTTTAGCCCTTGCTGTTGGCTGCTAGCTCTCCCATTCACACCAAAATATCAAAACTCTGCAAAAGAGGGTTGTAACATGTATTAACCCGAACAAAGCTGGGATGTGAATCTGGATACAGTTTTAGCTGAACTGGCTGGCAGCCCTCCAAATGCCACCAAACCATATCAGCCATTTGCTGTATAGAGGGTTGGAACATTTCATAACCCTTACAACGCTTGACTGCAAATCTGTTTATTAACTCATATGCCGTTAACCTGATGGCCATCCCAATCACACTTGTAAGAATATTGTACCTTAGCGCAACTTCCTGGAGAGTTGTGAAGCAAATTAACTGATATGCAAAGCTGTGGTGTGAACACTTATATCTCTGATGTACTATATGCACGAGCCTGATGTAGCGTGAGCTAACAAAGACTTGATTCCATGAAACTTTATTTAAATTGCCCTGGGCAAAGGGTTAAGGTCTTGGCCATCTTGTCTATGATGACATCACCCCCATGAGGTCTTTACTTACATGTAGTCTCTGACCTTAAAGGACAATGAAATCCAGACAAATTGTTGTATGCACTATAAGACACTAAATGTAATGAATAGTCTCTGACAATTTGAGCACAATCGGTCAAGAAATCAGAAAACTATGGCTCTTTGAAAAGAGCCATGTATTTATTTGAGTGACTCAAATTGGCAACGCACTCTGGCAAAGTTGTGGACAACTCCCCATACATTTTGTACACAAAATTTCTGTTTTGTTCAATTTTCTCAAAATGTATGTTTACCCTTCGTTCGAGTTCAACATATGTTTTGTAGAATGCTTTTATACATAACATATCATGAGTTGGGGCAATGGAAAAATGTGACTTTGAAGAAAACTGTAAAAATGGGAACATATGTGTACAAAACATATGGGAAGTTGTCCACACACTTATCAGAGTGCGTTGCCAATTTGAGTTCCCCATAGGAATAAATGGACATCTTCAAAGAGCCGTAGTTTTCTTGTTTCTTACCCGATTATGCTCTAACTTTCAGAAATTATACTTCTTAATCTCTTCAAGACTATGAAACCAACATTTTGCTTGGGTTTCATTGTCCTTTAAATAACATTATAGACTATTTGTATCTCATTTAGAAAAGACACCCACTCAGGACGACTACTAATTTAAAAGAGGATGTCCTGTAAAGTAAAAGTACAGTTGACAGGGAGAGGGAGGGAGATACTGTTCTTGGCAAAATGACAAAAGTTTCATTCATGAAAAAGCAGAGCTCAGGAATTCATCCAACCAAAACTACTGCTACTCCTGCTGATCACTGCCACTTGTTTTTATCAAAGTTTCTTCAAGTTATTTCTGGGATATACAGTGTAATACTTAAAAATAAATGGACCTTCCTCAAGTTTTAAGCTAATACAGTGTAGTCTCCGTTGTATCGTTAGGTAATAGTTAGATTGATGTCTATTCAATGTTTTATTAACTTGAGTCATACATACCCTATTGAAGAAACGTGTACGTGTACATGTAGGAGCCTTAGAACTGTATGTTAAGCACATTTTCCAGATAATAAATATAAAATTCAAAATTTGGGAATATTTATCAAAAGTAAAAAAGAGATAAAGCATTAATTGGGTTCATAAAATAATCCCCAACATCAAGCATTCAAGATTGTGTTTTAATGGCTCTTTTTGAATGATAACAGGCTTTTTACTTAGTATTTTGTAATTTGTTATACCTTTCGAGCATGGTGGAGTTATAACGATTAGTTTTTAATGTTATTGTGCAGGTTTTGTTTATTGCTAAAGCTCAGCCTTACCAAAACTGTACTACCCCTTTAAACTACAAACAATAACTTGGCGCCCTTCTCTATCTCAACTAACAATATCTTTCTCTCTGGTTGTGAATAAATATTTCTGATATGTACATACATTTTGTACATGTATACCTTTAATTTTCGTCCCATTGTGATTTGTTATTATGTTCTTATCTTGTATATTATTGTGCATTTGTGTTCCATTCCTATTCCTTATACTTCACTCTTCTTCTCCTTAACCCCTTTACTCCTTCCGTTATCTTTTGCTTTATTTCAATCCTTAATCTTTTTTCTCTATTTTTGGTGTGTATGCGATGTATTAGTTGTTTTTGCCTATGCTTAATTAGTAATTATTTGTAAAAATTGTATTTAGTTAATTAGTTGATTATGTTGTTAAGGTGCCCCGCTCACAAGCCTTGCTTTCAAGGGGTACCTCAACCATTATTGTTAATATTCTTGTATTTTACAATGTATATATTTTGATATTTGGTTGAAATAAAATAAATGAATGAAATGAAGAAAGTTCCCCAAGCGACCTTGCACTTCTGGTCATGTAACTCTGAGTTGCTTAGACAGTTTCCCCAAGCTACATGTATGTTACATCTAAGGGGTGTTTCACAAAGATACGTTGTTGAACTTAAGTTGAACTTTAAATTATGCAAGGCCATGTGTAGCCTTGCAATAAAACATATTCAATTTTTGTTTTAATGCAAGTATTTTAGTTTTTCAACAAATATGTATATATCAATAACCTTAATGCTCCTTGATAATCCAAAAAAAAACGTTACTGATTTGTATCAACATTTTTGCCTTAAAAAAAGAACTCTAACAATTTAAAAACAAACTGATGGTTTTCCATAATTGTTAGGTCCAACTTAAGAGTTAAGATCAACTTAGAATCTTTGTGCAACACCCCCCTGGTCATGTAACTCGTGAGTTGAGTAGAAGGTTTCCCCAGCTACGTTACATCTGGTCATGTTCAAATGAGTCATCTCTACGTGAAGGTGATTGTATCGGGTCTCTAAAGCAAAAATGATGTACATGAACATTAATGTACTATGGTCTAGTGTTATGTACTATACAATTCATGTTCAGGTAAGACTGTAATGTGAGGGAAACTATGATGTGCATGTAGCCCCTTCACAAATGGCATTACACTGTAGCCTGTTTCATAAAACACTTGCAATTGTTGTAAGTGTCCAATTATTGTAACTATTTGGTCAACAGCCAATTACAATAATTTGACACTTACAACAATTGCAACAGTTTTATGAAATGGGCTGATCTCCAGTATTTAATTGACTACTTTCTGAACACTGTTTTGAATTGAACTCTGAGAATTTACAAGAGCTCTGCAGTGATTTTCTGGGGCTCTGCTACATGTACATGTAGGTACATGATTTCTAGAGGTGGTTAGATAATAAGTAAATTAATGTCACAAAGTCCTGAATTATATGTTCACTAGATGCAAAATATGAAAATGCAAAAGCAGCGAAGCCACAGTTAGGCATGTGAAGGCCCAGATACATGTTCACCCCTCCTGTTGGCTTGAGGTTAGGGGATTAGCAGACAATGGCCTCCCCCCCCCCCCCCCCCCCCACCCCTCCCTCCCATTAAAAAAATGGAAAAAAATGAAAAATTGCAATACAAAGTATATGAAAACTTTTAAGTTTCAATCCATTTTATTACTTGAAATTGCCAAGCCGCAGGTACAAGTAAGCATGGAAAGGGCCATGCATGTTAACCCCTCCTGTTGGATTGAGGTTAAGGGATTAGCCGACAGTGGACCTGTGGGCATGCAAGGGATTAAAGGTTTAAAACTAGCAGTGATTCAGTCATGATTCTGATATGTCGCAATAGCTTGCAACGTGGGACCTCTAGAAGATTTGGATCTGTACTAATTCAATATAATAATTCATTGGATAATAATAATTTGCACTTAGAAATATAACTGCAAGCTATTATCATTATTGTTGTTGTTATTATTATGTACTTTGATTTTTATTGAGGGATATGAACGTGATATCATGTTTGGAGACGACTATCTATGTTTCAATCATAATAGTGCTGTTGCATGTGGGCTATTCCACGGAGGTATGGCCAAAATGATGAAATTTCAAATGTGTCTTTGCAAATTTTTGTTATTGTTACTTCAAAATATATAACCTGAAGTGTCAAAATCCAAAATATTGTGGTGTTTTGATAATTTTAAGGAAAATGGCGCCACTTTTGTTGCTCAAATTGGTTGTTCATCAAATTTCTGAAAAATATTATTGCCAAATAATCAAGGGCATATTATAACCTTATTTCCAAGAAAAACTTATTAATTCTGACTTTATTTGTTTGACTATGTGTCTAACTTTCTGAATGATAGTGATTTGTGGGCTTATCAGATGATTTTTTTTTTCAACAATATTTTCCAGTACACAGGACATGTGGAATGTAACGTGAGTGACGAAAAAAGTACAATTTTCTCTCTATTTCTTTTGTTAAATGAGAGTGAATGGGGCCAAACTAAATTTTCCTCCTACTACCAGGCCTAGATATCCTCCAAAAATTGTAAGGTTTGTATTGACTGGGAACATCACGTATTATCAGCGTGAAAACTGTAACGTGAGTGACGATGTAACGTGAGTGACAATATTTCAAGTGCAAATTAGTACTGCTCGTTATGAAAAGTACAATTTTTTGATAAATAATCACACCCAATAGTCGTGAATTCCTCTAAAGAACCTTAATTTAGGCTTTTAACACGATTATTTGCCAAAAAATTAAAATTTGAATGTAATATCATGAAAACCCATGCTATAACACTGTAACGTGAGTGACGGTACATAGCCTTGTGTACATTAATATGGCTATTTATACAAACATGCAAATTTGGCCAAATAATTATAGCTAAAGGTTGGGAATTCCCCTAAATATCATTAATTTAGGCTTTTAACACGATTCTTTGCAAAAGAATTCAATTTGCATGTAATATCATAAAACCCCATGTTATAGCTATGGCACTTTCATTTTGTAACGTGAGTGACGTAACGTGAGTGACGTAACGTGAGTGACGGTCCATTTTTTGTTTACTGTCCGTTCTTTAAAAAATGCATGATAGAGGCTAACTTTAAACAGTATTAATATGTTCTTGGGAAGTAATAGAAAGTTGCATCAACATAATTTGCTCTGAAGTCTTATAGTTTTAGCTTGCGTTTCATGCAAAGTTCATTGAAAATTTACAGGTGGCAAAACGCGTAACGTGAGTGACGCTCATTAAAACCTCCTCTAAAAAAATATAGAACAAAGTGTTGAATCGTTTACTACCCTTTGCATATGTGTTTGCCCTAGTGGTATGTCATGAAAACAAAACTGAGGTGACAGCTTCTTTTTAAAAAGAACTGGAGTGTGAAACATGTTGTGATTTTGGAGCAAATGTAACGTGAGTGACGTGGAATAGGGACTTTAGACTAGTAGAAATGTTATATCACTTGATAACATGAGAATGTTTTTAGGGATTAAATTAATGCTGTACTATGAGCAGCCATTAATGTACGTGTATATTGAGCATTAATTACAAAGCATTGCATATAGCAAGCCATACAGTCTCAAAACTGATAATACTCATGTTGTATACATTGAATTTTATGAGGTTACCATGTAATGATTGTGTTAAATTAATGTGCGGAAAATTATATGGCAAGAGATCTGGAAGTGACTTATCTGTGATTATGCGATGACACAGAGCTTTACATCATGAGACAAAGCTCTAGGGCATAATTAACTCATTCAGGACTACATGTAATTGGTTTGTCTACAATGTGTACATACTACATAGACCCAAGCCCGTGTGTTTTTGGAACCAGTCCTGAGCTGTAATTTGTTGTTCCCTTTAAGATTCTGAAATCCCCCTAGACTTTGTACATAGCCCACCTGGTTCCTGAAGCCAAGGGGTTAATACGGCATGATGTGTGATTTCATGAACACATTTGTAATGAATTGCATTCTACATAATTTACTCTTGTAGTTCAACAGAAATATCAGCTGCCCGATCGGGCAATATAAAAACTAGACAATTCACACAATCTTACTTGCCCGACATCAGTTTTTACGTGCCCCGGGCAAGCGGGCAAGTGTCGAGTCCTGCTATACTATTATGACGTGATACACCTACATTTAGTTCAGTCACAAGATCATAATTTATTTGGGAATTTTCTAGTTTAGTCCCGATTTATTTATTTATCTAATTTAATTTTATTTCACAAGGGAACCGTTACTCACCCAATGGCTGTTTTTCAGACGGTCCCTGAAATAAAAACAATACATCAAATGTACAAAATATTATATACAGTATTTACAATTATAAATAGAAGACAACAACATAATTTTACACAATTTAGACAAAATAAAACAAAACAAACCGTTCAACAACATAAACAAAGAAGGAAAAAATTACCCGACTGTGAAGATCATAATTTATGTGGGAATTTTCTACATCCGCTCAGCTCCTCTGTTTTCTAGGAAGTCAGAATTTCAGGAATAAATTTGAAATATTGCTATCAAAATTGAGGAGAGCAGGCCCACATGTATTGATTTCCTATGGCTAGACTATAATAGGCGGTCATGAATCAGACGTGCTGGTCCTAAATAGTGGATAGAGAATATTACCATTTTCCTTCTTCTTCCAAACTGTAATTTATTTCCACAAGTTTATTTCTTACAACTTACAAGTATAGCTGTGATTTTAAAGATATGTATCATGTAATGCCATTTATTTTGATAATGATTCATTTTCTTCATAATAAGACAGTTGCCTTGATGATGTTCTATCATAAACAAACTATGTGTACTAGAAAGTTAAAGACATTGCTTTATTGTTTTATCTTTTTTTATCTTTTTGTTTTCATTCATAACTTAAATCCCTGATGAAAGCCTCATGGGCGAAAAATTTGGAAACAATGTTTTCACACAATGTTTGTTCAACATTATGTTCTGATATATACTGATATTATATACTTGTATATACTACTTTTTAAAGGATTCATAAATCAGAAATTTATATAATTCGCAGATAAATCATCTTGACAAAAGCCTGGCCCCTGCTACATTTTGTTCTACTATTTTAAATAATGATATATACTTGTATACTGTTTTAATAATACTTGTATACTTTTTAAAGGATTCATGAATCAGAAATATATATAATTTGTAGATAAATTGTCTTGACAGTAGCCTGGTTCCTGCTTTGCCTATTGTATGTACTGATAATACAGTACATATATATACAGACATATACTTTTTTAAAGGATTCATGAATCAGAAATTTATATTAATTCACAGATAAATCGTCTTGACAATAGCCTGGCCCCTGCTACCTTGTGTTCTACTATTTTAAATACTGATATACTTGTATATCCTGTATATACTTTTTAAAGGATTCATGAATCAGAAATTTATATTAATTCACAGATAAATCGTCTTGACAATAGCCTGGCCCCTGCTTTGCCCCTTGATCTTCCTCCAGTGTATATTTAGCATCACAATCATATCCTCCCCCATATCCTTAAAATCAAATTGTTATCTCTCAGACTGCATCCTCCAAGGCTGCTCCGATTGTGGAAAATTTAACCCATTTGATTGCTGAAAATGTATCCTATTCAATTGCAGAATATGTATCCTATTCGATTGCAGAAAATGTATCCTATTCGATTGCTGAACATTTATCCTATTCGATTGCTGAACATTTATCCTCTTCCATTGCTGAACATTTATCCTATTCGATTGCTGAACATTTATCCTATTTGATTGCTGAAAAACTGTAACCTACAGTATATTCAGGTCTTTATGGATTGGGAACCGGTAGGAGGTGAAAGCCTTAATTTGAAGGATCTTCCCAATGCCCATGAGCCGCTTGGAAGGAATGCTCCCCAGGGAGTGGAGATGGCGCACACAACGTGTGCTGGTTTGCGTTGTATCCTATGACCGGGGTAATAATAGTGTAAAGCGCTTAGAGATAGGCACTATATATCTTATAAATTAAACCTATTATTATCGTTATTTTTCTTGGACTGGTCCCCAAAATACCCAGGCTTGGTTCAAGGAAAATGTATTTCTCCAAGATCAAACAATCTTGAATGTTTCAATAGCTATATATCTCCTTGGATGCTCTTTCAATGGCGGAAAGTTTATAGCTTTCGCTTCATCGTGATGTGTCCCTTGTTGCATATATATCTACTTGTATTTTAAAGAGTTTTTGATGAATTTCTGCAAATGTACTGAATATTAACCCAGAATTGTTATCAACATCACAATATTTTCATCTTACCCGAATGCCTAAGGGTTGCTTGAGTTGGGGCAAGTTTCAAAATGTCCCTCCATCCTATTGGTCCCTTGTATGTCTACCACTATTTTGCAAGGAAATGTTTTTTATCTAGATGTAAAATACTGTGTTGACCCAGAATTATCAACAAAATCGAATATTTTCATCTTACGTGATTGCCTAGAGGCTGACTCAATTGGGGAACGTTGATAGTTTTCCCTCCATTGTGTTGGTCCCTTGGTGTTTCTCTATCGCTATTTGTATGGAATTTGTTATAACCCAGAATTCCTTTTTCCCATCGAAAAGCAAAATATTTTCACCGGACTTGAATCCTTTGAGGCTACTTCAAAGGGGTGGGGTGTTTAGCTTCCCCTTCTTCCCGGATTGCTATCTGTTTGAGACCTTTGGTTTTTGAAAATTCCTTGATATGACGAGACTTATCTTCACAGGCAAAGCCATCACTGGAGAAAGAAAAAAAATAAAAGAGGTTGAATGAGAAGATTCAGAAGAATAATTTTGAATGAAACAAAAGCAATAAAGCAGAAACTTTAGTGGACAGGTGACCTCTGTAGACGGGTTCCATAACATTACTTTTCTCTGCAGGGGATCATTTTGGTGGCTACAGTATATACAGGTTATAGACAGGTGGCTGCTAAAACAGGTTAGACTAAATAAGAAATAACCCCTGACATGCATCGTTTTTTTGTAGGAAAATTGTCTTTGCAAACAAAATATACGAACAAAAACAAAGCATTATTCATTATGTCAGAAGTTCAAAAGAAAGTCATTTGATTCAACTCTACAAGACTTCTCCATTGGGTGGAAGTTTAATTTCCTTGCATTGTGTGTGGCCTGGCTAGAATCTGCTTAGTCTGAGAAAAATAATTGTTACACGTTCTTAAAGGGATAGTTCAGTTTTTGTTTTGGTTTGGGGTTTTGCTTCAAGAAATAATTCATTTGTGAGGTAATAAAAAAAGTTAGTGTAATATCTGAATCAAAATAGGTTCAGAAACAGCTAAAATATCCATAAATATATCTGATTAGATTTGATAATGCAGTATGAAAATTAAGCACAAGTTCAAGTTGCAAGAACTAGTCTGCAAAAATCAATCCTGCGTGGACTCCCAGTCCAGGTAGCCCAGGGCAGGGGGAAGAGGAAGGGTGTGGGTAGGGACAGGTGATGAGGCATCTGGCATGGGTGGCATACATATAGCTATGGAAGGGGGGGGGGGGGGGGGGGGGGGTCACTGGGGACACTTGTCCCCCTCCCCCAATACTTTGAGAAAAGCAATAGAAAACATAAGGGTACCATTTTCACAATATAAAGGAATACATTTAAGGTGTCCCCCCCCCCACCCAAATACTTTGAAAAAAACAAACAATAGAAAACATAAGGGTTCCATTTTCACACAATAAAGGAATACATAAAATTCCCCCCAGCAAAAATGATAAATAATTGGCGTGCCCCCAATCAGTCCAACGACGCTATGCCACTGTTTGGCATTGATGGTATCATGGTAACAGGCAGATTTTAATATTTTCGAACTCTTAGAAGAAAAAAATGTTACCATTTACTGTGATGAAATCAAACAGGAATTTACACCCAAATTGTCTTAGCTGTATTAGAGATACATGTATGTAGTCAAATTGTGATTTAACATTAATTTTTCATTGGCATTTGTTTTTGCTATAAAAGTAAACATGCTTATTCAAACTTTGACTCACATTTAAGGGCATATTTATTGCTCTTCATTCATTAAATCATTCTTACCAAACGTTAGGCGCCTACTGACTGATTACTGTAAACAACATGATAACATCAGAATAAACACCAAAGCTTTGTTTAAAAAAAATAGAAATAGAAAAATAAGAATGGAAACAAAAAATACCTCGTAATTGTTTACTTATACAAGGATGTAGACAAATCGACCACAACATGTACTTTTTTAAATTCTTGGGCATTTGTTTGTACATGTACCGTTTAGTTTGATTTGTGCGGGGCCGTTTTATTTTGTGGTAATCTGTTGGTTCTTGCTCCAGTGGTGCGCAGATATTCTCTTTGCAATAACAGGCTGTGAACTCTGTTGTTAAATATCCTGTTTTCAACCAACAATTTGTAAATTGTGTTTAATATAGGTGAGTTCTAATTGTGAATTTTGTAGTGAATTATCATGTGGAATCTATTGAATGCACATGTTGAAAAAACAAATTGTTTTTTATCTCCAACAAATACATGTGTATATATTGTTGATGAGCTATCATACTTGAAACTAAATGTATATATTCCAGCTACTTTTTTCAATAAGAAAGACCAATTTGTGTTATAATTTAGAACATATCAATGCATATAATTTGATTGCCTACATACATGCAGTATTCTTATACATAATTTGTATGAATCCAAATGTATGGATTACATAAACACATTGCATACTGGTCCCAATGATTTCTAGCTGGGGTATATTGGAAATGCAAAATTGTCTTAAATTGGTTTAATAAACTGATTCAGAATATAGTCAACTATAAGTACATGTAATAATGTTCCAAATATATCTCCATACATGTATATACATGTACACTGAACTTTGTATCACATGTACATGTACGTCAATATGGATGTTACATTGTTGTAATATTCTTCTAGTTTTTCTAGTTCTGTTCTTCATGGAGCAGACTAGTACATTTCCACGATTGCATACATGTCAATTCCTTGAAAAGTTTTCACATCTGAAATGCACTCATGTACATACTCTGCGATTTCTTTGAAATGAAAGGATTGTAGACTACAGTGTATTCTGGCCTGGATTCAAATAAGTGAGCTGCTAATCTCCCTTTTTTCCTGTAAGTTTTGGAGGACACAGATTTAAAACCATTATCCTTCAAACAGGGCTAAACATGGTGAAAGCTTTTTTGATAGAGATGTAAGCTTGTTAGGGCTTGAGTGATTTGTAGGGACAACCACTTGTGATTTAAGATTCTTGTTAAAATCCCTCTTTTTGAGATAATCAACCCACAAAATGGTTTAGTGGTTGTACTCAGTGTTGAGTGGATGAGCCACTCTAGCTCTGGGTTCACACTAAACATAGAACCGAGGCCTGCATCATGGCTACATGATGGAAGTCTGTTGATCAATTTCAGAGCTTGTGATTTGTTTATAAATCTGTGTATTAAAGATTTTTGGGGACAAGCACTTGTGATAAAAATTAAGTTTGAGAATCCCCATTTTTTTGAAAATCTGCCAACAAAATGATTTAATGGTTGAGTGATTTGTGTGGACAAACTATTGCACAATCACTTCTTTTTATGACTAGTTTCTTTTGAAATAATTAGCCAACATTAATATTCTTTTTTAAGATCCTCCTTTTTGAGATAATCAGCCAACAAAATGATTTAGTGGTTGAGTGATTTGTGTGGACAAACTATTGCACAATCACTTCTTTTTATGACTAGTTTCTTTTGAAATAATTAGCCAACATTAATATTATTTTTAAAATCCTCTTTTTGAGATAATCAGCCAACAAAATGGTTTAGTGGTTGTCGTCAGTGTTGAGTGGATGAGCCACTCTAGCTCTGGGTTCACACTAAATATTTAGCCAACAAACTGGTTGAGAGGTTGTACTCAGAATAAGCAGTGATTCTGTTTGCTTAGAATCGTTGAGCAAATCCCCCCCCCCCCCCCCTTTCATAAAAAGTGTTTTTTTTTTGGCACAAATGCCCTATCCCCTCATTTTAATGTGTAGTGATGACATCCTCATTAAAAGCACATTGTTTGATGCATGTTATGTGTATTGTATCAATTATAATGTACATGTACAAGTACTGTATACTAAATTGTGAACTTACAGACCTATCTATGTACATTTACATGTACGTGTATATCTCCAAGAAACATGTGAAAAGTGTATGACCCCTCGCTAGGGCAGCACTTTCACAGATGTGTATAATCACCTGCCAATCATTTTGACAGCCATACTACTTCGTAAACCATGGCATCTCACAATAATGGAAAAACCATAGCAGTACATGTACATACATGTAAACAGAGTCAGTGAAAAAAATACATGCCATGGGAGCTCAGGGCGAATTTGCCCCTGAAACGCCAAAAAGAGCCCCCGGAAATTTGCATCTATAGAGTTCAATGCAAAACAAATTTTAGAGTGTTATTTTCAGGCAGGCAAGCAAAATAAATATTATAAAATCACTCCATTGGAGCCATTTATATTCATGTATGATGCATTTTGTTTCTTTGAATTGATCGATCCTTTTAATCCATTGTTTACAAGAATCTTTTCCATAGAGTTAATACATCATGCAAATTTATGCAAATGGCTTCATGTTGGAATTAAATTTGTTAACCCGTTGCTTATGGGAACCGGGTGGGCTATGTATAAAGTCTATGGGGATTTCAGAACCTGAAGTGAACGGGTTAACTGTTGTGCTGACTGTGGAGTGCTACCGAACTGTTTTATGATTACCAAGAAAACTTCTTTCACAAAAGTATGACTCACAAGTAACTTCAAAGCGAACAAAATGGGGGCTCAGTACAATCACTGAAATGTAAAAAAAAAAAAATCTGCCCAAATTCACAAAAGAGCTAGTGTAAAAAGCATTTGATGCGAAACAAAATGTTGAAGACCTGTGCTTTTTAAATGCTGGAAGGCTTATTGGTAGACCCTGAATATGAAATTGTATTTGTCCCTGCACTGCAGCAATCATTACGTTTCAATGAATATAATGTATTGTCATTCTTATTTGGGTTAAGCATTGTATTAGCTAAATCTAGGAAGAATTATGAATTATTTTCCATACACTCAGTGACGCAACCAGAGTAATTTCTCTACAACATTGTACAAATTCATGAATTGTTGTTAATATCGTATCCATCAAGCTCATATAAATGAGGCTAATAATGTGCATTGTATGTATGGATGGTGCAGCCTTTCACAAGATAACGAGCATACATGTACAATGTAATAATGGGTAGACGACTTAGACGTCATAACAAGGAACCCATTATGTTCCATTATGCACCAAGTTCCTTAGTAACAGAAACCACACAATCCGAACCGCAATTGTGAGAACGATTTGGATGATTTGCCATCAATAAAGCATCGATATCATTTTTCCCATGAGCCTCTATAATAAAGAGTCAATTTTCCACCAATGGTTATGAATGACTTGACTGAATAGATCTTTATCGGTGACAGAGACAGAGAGATTTTGGGTTCGTAGTCTGCTGGAAATAAATGCATGTACATACAAATAAAGTTGGCTCCAAATGAGTTAAAAGGTTGTTTTTTCTTCAGTTAAATAGGTTTGTTTACAAAGAGTTGTTTGGGTTGTTATAGTTACACATTATAGTTCAATGAATACAATATATGGTTTTAGCAGCTTGCTACTGTACATGTTAAAGGAATGATTGTGTTGATTTTGTAATTATTCTCACGTTTGCATCAAATTCTAAAACCATTGAACCAATGAAACATATATTTTATGAACAGTTGTATAAAATAGGAAAGTGTATGTATATATCAACAAGCCAAAATTATTATCCCATTCAGGACTGGTCCCACCAAAACCTGGGCATGGGCTTATGGATAATACACAGCATTTGTATTTGTATTTTTTTTTATTTTCTCCCCATCCCTCTGCGCGGTAGAACAGTTTACTAGATTGATGGCGCACAATAAGTGCTATAATTTATTATTATTATTATTATAGCAGAATTAATCAGTCCTTAACGGGTTAAAGAAGCTTGCAGTGAAGGGTTAATAAATTGTAATAACAGAAATATAAAGTAGGTGATCATTACAACCCATAATAAGCATGGCTCTAATGGTAAAAAAATATATACATGTACATGTATACAAATGTACAATGGCCTCAATTGACATAATTAATTGATGAGTGTGTACACTTTACATACGTACATCTTAAAAGCATGTATATTATCAGTACCGCTCAATTATATCACAACTTATTGATGGGCCTAGAAAAAATATTGATCGCTGCATACCAATGGATCACGTACGGGCAGCTTCAATAATGGGTCACCTTGTTCTATTCCCATCGTTATACATCAGTGCACTTGTATACAAACAATGCTGCAGCCGTACATATTATGTACTGTATATATATTTTTATGCATACAAGCAAATTTGTCTTTACTGGACATCCTGTATTGTTGTTTGTGTTTACATGCATATAATGTGATGTTCTGTGTTCTTTGGTATGCAATGGTTTGCCAGTTTTCTTAAAGGTTTTTATGCTCACATTTTTTAGAACTGATTTTTAATTGCAGAGTTCTCTATAATTTACAACATGTTTGTACAGTATTATTCAAATGTAAAGTAAATTTGTCCTGTTCAATCATGCATAATTCTTACAGACTCATTAGGTAATGGGTCGATAAATAAACCTTTCCATGGACCCTATATAGTCCAAGATATCTGTAACTTGAGCAGTCTCCCAAAGAGTCAAGAAATATTGCAATATTTTGCCACTCGACCACCCTTGCATAATTGGATGATAAGGATGATTTCACTCCACATCAGCGACCTTTTATCGTGCATTTGTTTAATTTAAAACAAGTTTTTTAGACCATGCACAAATCGTAAAGACAAGGGCATTATCAGCCTTTAAAGTCAACAAATCTTCTGATGTCCTACGTCCGTCCAGTATATAGATTTTTTTGTTGTTGCAACTTTGGCCTTATATGAAATTGATATCCTCTCAATGTCCTATGTTCAGTATAAAGATGTTTTTAAAGCAACTTTGACTTTCGATGAAATTGTTGCCAATCGGAATAGGGTTAATTGCTTCTGCCATTTCATATCTGATAATGGTTCATACGATACAATAATGAAGAACAAAAAGTGTTTTGGGCTAAAGTTGTAATTCCAAACTGGTATACAATCCATGTTATTCAATACTGAAAAAAAAAAAACCTTAGCAGCAATTATTGCAATCTGAGCAAACCACCGAAAAAAGAAACGATTGGGAAAAATTTGAGAAAAGTCAGTTTAGGAACAGTTCTTAGTATTACTGTAACATATTAAAGTTCGAAATCCTGTTATAATTTTAATTCGGAGCACTTTAATTCATATGTAACAATAAAAACGTATCAGGCAATTGCCCCGTTGCAGAAAGATTGATCTATACAATCCATAGTAAGTTAAAATTGATTGTAATTCAGAAAATGTGCGCGTTTCAACCAATCAGATTTGCGCATTTAGAACACATGATCTGACTTACAATCGATTGTATCTCTTTCTGCAACAGGGCCCTGTTGATCTGACATTTTAAAGCAGTTATGTATCAGCCTTCCAAAATTGAATTTGTTCTTGTTGAGGTTTTGAGCCACCACCTAACAATGGAGTATAATTAACCCTTCTGAAGCCAAATTGATTTTGGTATAACACGCTTTCCCCATTAATCCCAACCAGAGTATTTTCAGGACCAGTCCTAAATGGGTTCTAAGATATTTAAGTATAATATACAATCATACAAGCAAACTGGCCCCTTTAAACTTGATGAGCAATGTACAGTATGCTCAGATTATGATGAAGTCCATGTCAGCATGGTATATATGCTATTTAAGCAATATACTGTTGTCGCTAGTTGCCATGGTAATGCGATGAGGGCCATCAAGGTTGTCATGTTCCCCTTCCTGGGTTAGTATGATTCAAGGCAGGTATATCGTCGGGTGAGAGTCATAAGGGCGTTAAGTTATTTTTTGAATAGATGAAGTTATGCGTATCATCGTGTAGAGCGGAGCTTCCTCTATATAAAACTGTAATATGTCAAATTTTCAGATCATTATTTTAACATTTTGAAATATCTATCAATCAATCTAACAATCAAATAGAGCTACTATCGGTTTTTCTACAGGGATTCCAAACTTTAAACATAATAATTACAAACAAGCGACTTTAATAATGCCCTTCTCTTTCTCAACCAGCGGCATTATAAATCCCTTAAAAAGTGGGTAGGTTTAATTACTGGGAGTCACGCTACTTGTGCCCTTTATTGATAACATGCTTTAGAAGCGATGGTATGACTTGGATTTTTCTTGTAGATTACATTGAACATGTTTCCACTTGCTTGTCAGTGTGGGAAAAGATGAAAATATGAAGAAAAAAAGATCAAATATGAAGGTAAACTAAACAATTATTAAATGGCCCAATTTGATTTTTATGTTTTGATTCATTTTTCTTACTCTTCTAATATATATCAAATGTATTATAGAAAGTGAAGAAGTATACACATGTTTACATCTAATGTTAAACAATTACACAAAAATATGGTCCCAACTTATTTCAAATTATAAACAAAATCAAAACAACAGTTGAAACTTGCATCATCACAACTTTAAAATGAATTCGCAAGCTAGAAACAAATAAACACATATTCTTTGTTACCCTGTTGCCAAACAAAATAAAGACTTTTCACATTCCAGTACTATTTACTTTGAGAACAAACGTAGTATGTATTTGAATACACTTGACATTGAAAGTATCGAAAAAATGGTGTGGGAAGATATTTTTTCCACAAAATGAATTCAAAGGAATCTTTGTTTGACATCAGAACAAAAAGTAAATAAACACTGCTGTCTTCTTTATAATACTAAAACGAAGTCTTGTTTTTAATTTAGAACTTATTTCTAATGATAACAAAGAATGTGGGAATTTATTTGACAGTGAAATTACCCAGAAAAGGTCAGAGAGGGCAATTATTTCATAGAGTGAATTGAATGGCAACTAAGCTTGAATTCAGAAGAATTTCACATGAAGTCCACCCAATTTAGTCATTAATTTTGTCACACATTATCATCCATTACAATTCAAATTCGTCGGTCACAGATTGTTCAGCAACTGTGACCGACGAAAATGTGTGACAAACGACTAAATTGAATGGACTTTTAGTGACATTGTTCGACCAAAGACGAAATTTAAGTTGGCATTGGCACACATTAGGCTTATCGGGATGGAATTGAAGTGAAATTTTGAATGACGAAAGTTTGAAAATGGACGGGAAAACCTATACTAAGACAGGAGAGAACTTAATGTGTTGTACAGTATGTATTCTAAGCATGAAAAAAAAAATTTTCACTCGAAATTGAAAGTAAACATTGATGAAACGTGCAGGAGGATAATTCATTTGCTGGGAGAATTATTAAAATATAGTTAAAGGGATAGTTGAGTTCTGGTAAAGAGAGTACAGTTTTGGTCAAACTGAATTTTAGTAACCAAAACCTGCACCATTACATTACAAACTGATAGTTATAACTCCACCATGCTCGAAAGGAATACAACATTACTAATGACTAAGTAAAAAGCCTGTTATCATTAAAAAATAGCTGTTAAAACTAAGGCTGTTGACGAGTCACAGGTACCCGGGTCCCGCCGAAAAATGTCGAGTCCCGGGCGCAAAAGTCGATACTCGATATCCCAAAAAAAGGGGAAGTCCCCTCATTGAACGCAAGAGTTATCATGTTCATTCAAGTGACGAAAATTGAGCGCATTTATGACCATAAATCATCTTCTAAAATACAGCAAAATTGTAAATGAATTATATTTTTAGCATTTCTGACATGATTTTAACAGAATAATGTTAACAAAATGTTCAAATTTACCTTGATTACGACATTTCTGACGAGAATAGGACATTAATGATCTCAGTGACCGATCGTATCTTCAACACACTTCACTGAATATGATTGTCATCGCGCCACTATTTTGGGCTATTATCTACCAACAAGCGATTATCATTTAGTAGATCTAATAAATCGATGACTCCCAATACAATTTTATGTTCCATTCGTATTACGTAGTTCAGGCGAAGCAGCGAAAACCTGTCGCTGTTTCGTAAACCAAAAACCGCAACACGTGTCTGGTTTTCGCTGCTTTGCCTAAACTACGTAATACGAATATAACATGAAATTGTATTGGGAGTCATCGATTTATTAGATCTACTAAATGATAATCGCTTGTTGGTACATGTAGATAATAGCCCAAAATAGTGGCGCGATGACAATCATATTCAGTGAAGTGTGTTGAAGATACGATCGGTCACTGAGATCATTAATGTCCTATTCTCGTCAGAAATGTCGTAATCAAGGTAAATTTGAACATTTTGTTAACATAATTCCGTTAAAATCATGTTTTTTGTCACTTGAATGAACATGTTTTCCCAGCGGCGTGACATGCCGATAGCGAAATCAACATTAATGGGTAAATTTCGGGTACCCGTGACTCGCCCGAAAAATTATCGCGAGTCCCGGGAGGGAAATACTCCCGAAAATCGACAGCACTAGTTAAAACTCAAGAGGGTGCTCTCTAAACCCTCATCGGTGTCAACCATTTTAATTGAAATATTGTGCATGTGATGTTTTGTTGAAATAGTTATTAGATAGAGAGATAATCAACAACTATTTAAAAACCTTTTTTGTACATTTTTGAAAAGAGGAAGCATTTAAAAAAAAATGTAACGGCTGGTTCAAAATTATCTAATAATTGTGGGGCACCACAAGTATTACAAATGGTTATGTTTATGGATATTTCAGCCATTTCTGAACCGATTTTGATCAAATCAAAGTTTATTCTGTCATTATAATTGTATGCTCTCTCGAATTTGACACTCAGTTTTTCATTATCTCCCCCAAAAAAATTTGTTTGTAGCACCCTCTATACCAAAACTCAAATATATACAGTGCATGTACCTTTTGGGTCAACTTTATAATAGAAAGTAACAGAATAGGAAACATTGTGTATATACATTATGAGCAATGAAGCAAATCTCCTTTGTGAAGAGAAGAATGCAAGGAATAACTTGACACTGGAAGTATTGAGAAAAGGTGTGAGACGACATTATTGGGAGAATTATTCTGCAAGGAGAATTTCAATAGAATCGATGCTTGAATTTTGATAAAAATGCACATCTTTGGTGCACATTACAATGAGACGGATTTGGAAACATTTTATACTAAATGTGAACCTCCTTTGAAAAGAGAAGAATGTGCACAAATCGCTTGACACTGGAGGTATTGGGAGAGGGTGTGGGACGGCATGTCAAGAAAAATATCCCGCCGGGCAAATTCTATAGGAATCAAGTTTGAATTGTGATAAAAATATCAATCTTTGATCTACTTGCAATATATACAAAAGAGTAGGAAGCATTATGTATTAAAAGTAATTCTCCTTTGTAAAGAGAAGAATGCACACAAATCACTTGACATTGGAGATATTGAGGAGAGGGTGTGGGAGGGCATGTACAGAAATATATTCCACTTGATAAATTATCAAATAGAGTCTATATTTGAATTCTGATAACAAAATACGCATCTTTGGTCTATGTTACAATGTAACCAAAACAAAAGTATTATGTACTACACACATAGAGATGAATGCACACTAATCACTTGACATTGAGAGTATTGAAAAATGGTGTGGGAGGGCATGTACAGACAAATATTCGGCCTGATAAATACAATAGAATCTATATTTGAATTCTGATGCCCAAAGTACACATCTTTGTATGTATCTACAATGTAACAGAATAGGAAGTACTGTGCAAGTACAAGAAAATCGTTTTTTTTTTTTAGAAAAGAGAAATTCAAACAAAATATCTTGGAATTGGAAGTATTGATATAGGGTGTGGGAGATAATGTAAAGAAAAACATTTATTGCCAGGAGAAATTCAGTAGAATCTATATAATTATTTGAATTCTGATACACATCTTTAGGTCTATTTTACAGTGTAACAGAAAAGGAAGTATATTGTACTAAACACTCACATAGTGAAGAATGCGAGAAATCACTTAAACTTTGAATGTGGACAATCATATCAAATCAAATAAAAAACTTGACATTGAGAGTATTGAGAAAAAGGTGTGGGAGGGCATGTACATACAAATACTCGGCCTGGTGAATTCAATAGAATCTAATGCTTGAGTGGAGAAGAGAAGGGTACAGGTGTGCTTCTATTATATGTCTCCAAATGTTGCCTTTTACTCGTCATTCATTTTGCCTGGATAAAAGAACCTGTTTGGTTCGAAAGCTTGGCTCCCATATTTGACTGACATTTGATTACTTTAGCCTGTTAATATAATTAGTAGATAAGTAGTTCACAGCAGTTTTTTTTCTTCTATTTTCCTATTGTCCTTTCAACCACAACAAGTTAATGGGTAGGCGTTGAATTGGTCAGAAGTGAGTAATCCGATTGCATTGTGGTCTTTGTGTATATCCTTGCGATTCAGCCTATCTATTATATTAATACGGTAAGCTTCAACCCCCCAAATGCCTCCCACTCGAGATATCCTCACCCCGAGAATTCGGCGACTCCCCGACCGTCGGGATCGAAGGATATAGGTTTTGCGGAGGACAATAAGGTATTCCCGAGTCGCTCCCGCCCCGTGGTCGTCCTCCAGATCGAAGAAAAGGGAAAGTCAGCAATGCGGCATTGCCTATTTAAGGCGCCGAGCATTGACTAACGATTTATCGCCGTAAAATTATTTGTAAGAATATAAATTGGAGTAGATAAAACAAATAATATATTGAGAAACCATTTTAGATATAACACGTTGCGAAACTACCCAGGTTTTGATAAATATCAATATTTATATTACGCGGATGGTATGGTTATGATCGCTATTGCTGATTGGCATTGTGTTTGTAAGTGCATCGACGACAACATGCGACAACTTCAATTTAGCTGCGGTTATACAACGCGCAATGGCTGTACAGCCGTGTATGACACGTCGCTGAGACATCTAATCACCCCACCGAACCGCAGTTTATTTGCATAGCTCACTGACCTGCTGACCATCGTCTCTATTCGCCCTACCGTACACGATACTATAATTGCGCCAGCTTGTGGTAAGATGTATTAAGTCAGCCACGAAGCTAGCATGCAGTACCAGAAGAGACGCCGACGGGGTGGGGGGGGGGGGGTGGTGGTGGGGGTAGAATGGACGGGGAGGTCTCTGCTCATTTATTATGCAATGCATGTATAAACGGCTATCATCGGGTTTCACAAGAATATGAACAAAATGTATACGCGGGAGAACTTAGTTTGGCTATGAATTGTGTAGGGGACACGACGGGTTATGTGTCATGCAGGCAATTGAAGACACGGGGGGGGGGGGGGGGGGGCAGCGGCGAAGCTAGCAAGAACACGAACATAGTGTACTGTATCTAATTTGATACAAGCGGAACAAATTATCGGGGGTGGGGGTAGAATGGATGGGGAAGTATCTGCTCATAGTATGCAAATGCATGTACATGTATATTCCTTTCAAGGGAATATACATGTATCATGATCATCGGGTTTCACAAAAATATGAACAAAGGTATCTGCGGGAGAACTTAGTTTATGATATGAAATGTGTAGGGGACACGACGGGTTATTTGTCATACAGGCAATTGGAGCCGCGGGGGGGGGGGGGGGGGGGGGGGGGAGGGGGGAGGTGGGAGCGGCGAAGCTACTTTATTAGCAAGAACACATACATAGTGTATTGTATCTATTTTAATACAAGCGGAACAAATTATGGATCATAATTATGAAATATGGGGGATAGTGAATAACTTTGCGTGGATACTAAATCATCATGAATTTGTTATACATTGGCCGGATGTATCGTTGGACGGGTTGTGGGGGCGGGATTGAGTCGCCCGAGTCTATTTTGTCTTACTATGATGACTGTGGGATATTTAGTAAAGTTTTAAAGTGGTGTATGTCATCATCGTCTTTCTCTTACAAAAACCCGCGGATTTCCGCGGGTACAGCTAGTTCAATACTATTTGATTTGGGGATTTGTTATTTTATGATTAAAAAACAAAAATGAATTTCCTGAACTAAAACAAAATTGAAATTAAACTATATAGACAAGTATGTTAGCAATTCAGTAGTGAAATTGAAGGTTTGACTGTCCTGCATATAGGCACTAGAGGGAGCACTTCTAATATACAGTATCTGTGCCTACATTTTCCTACGAGAGGGGGCAGTGAGGGGGAAGGGAGTCGTTAACAGAGATTCCAGATCGGTTACATGTACTATCCTGGGCTGGTATTAAATTCAATACTCAGATTAAGTAAGAGTTTCCTAAGCATTTGACTAGGCTGCAAACTTTATTTATCTCCCAATATTAAAACTGTTTTTTAGACTTTAATTTCAGTAAAGCAAAATCTAAATGTAATATTTGAATACATTTTGACATCAAGATGTTGGTAGGATTTTCAGTTGATAAATTAATCAAATTCCAATTTTGGCTAAGAACTGTAATTCACTTAAGCCAAATCTTAAGTAAACTGCTTAAATTGTGACTTACATAGTATGGAATTGAATACCGGCCCTGGGCTGCAAGTAACGGGCTTCCCATTGATGGAAAAAAAAAATTTGGCTACAAAATGCTAGAACAAAAAAAATTAAAATACTCATCTAAAATACAAAATACAAATCTATGTTGTATTGTAGATTTGTAACTTTCTCACATAATTCGGGTTTGGTATGATGTACAGATCTATGTAAATATGAGGTTTAATTTATCCTGTGAAGTCCATGGCCAGTGTATATTGCAGAGATGGACATATATCAACTGTCCTGCTTATGAACATTAGAGGGAGCACTTGTAGATTTCATGCAATATTCTCTCTTTTTTTTCTGTGAGGGGGGCCAACGCAGAGGAAGGGGTTGTTAATGGAGATGCCAGATCGGTGACAGTTACCATCCACTACCTGGCTGGAAGTGACCCACTTAAACTGTATCACTGCTTTGCATGCATCTTTATAGTTTAACCCATTCACCATTGAAGTTGATATGATTTGTGTATAAAACATTTGCCATAGATGGCATAGACTCCAGCCTGAATATTTATCTTGGGATAATGTAGTCCTGAAAGGGGCCAGACATACAAACATTAGTTAGAGCTTGATATTTTACAAGTGTATTCATATTTTGGGGGGATAATTTTGGCAAGTCGTGTGCGGGTTGATTTTGAAAAGTTTGTTAGAGCTGATAGAGCTGATAGAGAAGGCTTCAAGAGTTTCAAGGGATACACTGTCACTTGGATCTCCACCCATTGGCTCCATACACCCACATTACTAGACCAAAAATAAGATGTAGACCAACTAGAGTTAGACCAAATGACAGGACATCTTCTATAGGGTAGCCTTCTTGTTCATCTTGACCAAATCATACATGTAGACCATATAGAGTATGACCAAGTATAGTAACTATATAGCTATAGGTAAGTAACTCCTTGGCTAGACCAACCACAGGTCTATAGACCAACTGACAATATACCTGTAAATTACAGGGTAGCCTTGAGATGAAATCACACACAATTGACCAGACAAATTACACTGACCTGTGAAAATTATCCAGGACCAGATTGGGACATTCTATCCCATCTTGAGAAGTGATGGCAAATTGGCAATTACGTGTCAAATTCAGGATTGAATTGCCAAAGTAATCGAGGCCTGGAATGATGGCTTTGACATGCACTGGAAATATTGAGTTTGGGCTAGAAGACTTACACAGCTGTCTGCTTTTAAAGGGATTGCCCATGGGAATTGTAACATTATACAGTTGTTAACTGGTGGTGGAGGGAACATCACGGAATGTTCCATCCGAGGGATTTTAAATGCTATTGAGGGAAGAGTAAATAAGTCCCGAGACGTAGTCGAGGGACATATTTTCTTCACGAAATAGCATTTTAAATCACGAGGATTGGAACATTCCATGATTTTCCCGACGACAAAGTTAACAACTGTTATATCATCTGGCTAAATCCGGGGGCTATATTCACATTCATGCATTGAAACTGAAATCAGTCAAAAACAACATACGGTATACGTGTACCTTTGGTTCTCATTGTGACGTCATAATACAATCTCTTTTGCGGCGCGCGCCATGCGGGTGTCATAACTCTCTGGCCATGGTGTCATACCAAAATGACATCCCAATCATGTGACCGTGTTTAGCCAATCAACGACGCATATTTTTACTAAGTCAGATGATATAATACTGTATGTATTTTAGGAAGAAAAAACAACATTTCTTCATAGTTTGATTTTGTAGAATTTCTTTTAATATTTTAGCTGTGAACATTGTTCTAAGGGCAATATTCAATGATATGTTTAGAGTTTAATTCACTTTTTGGTTTTCTTATTCATTCAAATAATTTGTAATGGCTCAATCATCTTGTGGACAATAACAAACTAAACAATAAGCTACATTTAATTTGACCTGTTCAACAACATTTATAACTACAACAACTGCATTGTATGTGTTCACTTTTATATTGCTTAAAGTTTCGTACATCAGTGCCTTTAAAAAGTTGAGGTCTATTGGAATTGTTTTTTTATATACACAAATTTAATCGTTTATATTAAACAGGTTAAACTATTCCTTACTAGATATGACGACCCCAAAGAGTTCATATATGACCCACCAGGTTTCCATATTAAGTAATTTGTTTCTCTTTCCCCTAAATTGAGCATAGACCATCTTATGAAGATGTGGAAGAAGTTTATTGTGCATCATCAAATTATACCAATAGTTTTGGGTCCTGAAGGGCTCATTGTCTTTTGGTCTTCAACCATTTATTCTTTGTCTATTTACTAAAACACTGTTATTATCTTAGTGCATTTTACTTTGCAATATATGCTAAAAATGATGCACATGTTGGTGGAGTGGAATACATTATGTACATTGTACATGAATGCAACAAATATTATCCACCATAAAACAGCTATATTTAGAAAGCATGTGCTGTACCAATCTGTAATAAGCCATTGTGTAATAGTTTATTTAAAGTATGATTGCTTATAAATACTTTTTCAGTTTTCATCATTATTTCTTGATGCATTCCAATTAAATACGCAATATCTGCCATTGAAGTTTATGCGCATGTTGCCATAGCGGTACACTACGTACATGAATGCAACAAATATTATTTGTCCTATTCACAACAACATTAGACGACATGTGCTGTACCAATCTGCGTTGGACCATCGTGTAATGGTTATTTATAGCCCTTGCGACAGTGACCGGTATCGCATCACTGGATGGTACTGGCTTGGACGCATTGCATACGGGATGCAACATACAATGTAGCTGTAGAACCTCTTTGGGCCCTGTTCGCATTTAAAAAATAGATTATGCAGTGTGTGTGTGATTCGGGTACGATTTTAAAAAGTAGTGTGAGTATGTCCTGTAGAATTTGTATTTAGAGAACATGCTTGTCCTGAGATAAATAAAATTTTATTTTAGGGGCAACTTTTCAACTTACTTTTAATAAAATGGCACTCTGAAATTGTTTTACAGTGGGCTTTACATAATGGTAAATTATGGGTGAAATTTAATGAATTTTGGGGCTAAATTGCTTTGAATCAATTTTTTTGCTTCACATTCTTGTAGCTATTATTTGCAGTTAATATTAAGACATATTAATAGAAAATGTTGCTGGAAACAGGAAAATATTCCTTACCTAAATAAATCCCATAATTATACCAGTAAGGGACACCAAAACTTGTATTTTAGCTGTACATTTATAAGCAAACAGACATTTTGTAGCATTAATTTTGTTTTCCTTGGCTAATTTAATCTATGAGCGTGTTGGAGAAAAACAATATTTGAACTTAGTAATTATCATGTACCGTAAAACTCTGTGTATAAGACGCACTCGTGTATAAAATGCACCCCCAACTTTCACAGCAAAAATTTTTTTTTTTTTTTTTTTTTGGGGGGGGGGGGGGGGGGACACCCTGTATTTTTTTTTTTTAACCCTGAAGTGCTGTTGGAATGCTTATACCACTGGTCTAGGGCATGACAAAAGCTTAATGTTGAATGTAGCATTCATCAATCATTTTCTCACATAAAAATAGTGGTTAGTACACAAATTGCACATTTATTTAGCAGAAACACTGGTGCTCATAAATATTCATATTCATGAATATTCATGAGCACCAATACTCACTTAATATAATGCAATTTTCTAAATTTACTACTAACTAATTTTAATTATAAGCAAAATTTATAACCACTGGTTAGAAAATTGCATATTTAATTAGTACTGCTGCTCACGAATGTATGAATATTCATACTGCTCAATTAACTTGCAATTTTTACATCTGTAACCAATATTTTGTGTGTGAGAAAAAGGTATATTTAGCTGAATGCTATAACTGACTGTAAGTTTCTTGTCATACCCTAAACCATGTGTTATTTTTATTTTTTTTGGCTGTACCTGTGTATAAGACGCACCCCCCACTTTGAAAATTTTCCGACGGAAAAAAAGTGCGTCTTATACATGGAGTTTTACGGTAATTACTTTTTCAGACTCAGTTTTGTGTTTTTTGCATTGCTTATCTGGACCAAGAATAATATATAGAATACTTCAATATACAATAGAAAGTAGCATACAAAGTCTCAAACACGCATATGTGGGTGTTGCATAACGAGTTGCAATCAATGGCAAAGTCACAATCAGTGGCAAAGTCACAATCAATGGCAAAACTGCAATCAATAGCAAAGTCGCAATTAATGGCAAATGTGCTTCATTGCGCAAATAAGATTTGGCTCAAATGCCTGTATTTTCTGACTTTCGACACTTTGTGCTTCATAGAAACACTTTATGCAACACCTCCATGTCCCGCCAGGTTTTCGTTGGATTCAGAAGTAGCAAACTAGAGCAGAAGGTCATCAGAGGTTAAAGATATAGTTGCGAAACTGGGCTATGCATGAACTTGATCTCGTAATCACTTTTAATCCTACATATTATTAAATTCATGAAACCAATACTTGCATACAATTTATTATCGAAGTATTAACAAACTTACAAAAGAAATCAGGAATATACACGGTCCTGACACATTTACTTCAAACTTCAAAGTCAAAACTGGATCAGTAGTTCAAGAGAGGTTGAAGTTTCAGTTGTACAATGGGACAATGTCAGAATGTCTGAACTTAACTTTCCTAAAGCAGTGTTTCCTATCATTTAAATCACAAAATTAAAGGGTACCACCACCCAAAAATGATATTCTTATTATAGAAAGGTACCATCTTTAGTATTCCATTCCTTCAACAAGTTCACAAAAATATGTTTTTAGAAAAAAATATGTAATTGGAAAACGCATCACCATTCTCAACCATGCGTTCATGCGGTCTGAATTGCGTAGACTATATGCGTGCTGAGCCAGAGCGCACTGTGCAGAGCGAATGAATCATCCGGGAATCTATTGACGTACGCATGAAAGCATTGGCGCACTCGCAAATGCTTGGCCCGTATGGAACCAGGAAATAGCAGTGGTTCCGTAAGTGGTGGAAATTAATTGCTTTGTTTATGAATTACACAACCCTTTGCAAAATGTTGGGTATCTATTTGATATCACAAAACGGTACCAAAACATATAATAATGTGTTGCCCTTTGCCTGGTGGTCCCCTTTAATGCCTGAGCAATATTATACAAGAAGCCTACACAATAAGTTACCAAAATAGTTTCGGTCCTGCCTTTTCTGAATTTTGGAGCAAAGGGTCACGGGCAGGTTGAAATTTGAAATAAATGGGACCATGCATGTCTGCAATTTAGTCTTCTTATCCACTGGATCACTATGTCACAAGAGGTTGAACTTTCAGATGTGGAATGGGGCCATGAGTGAACTTTATTCTTTTAATCCACTTCCCAGATATTTAAGTCACAACATTAAGAGTACTTCAATGGAAACAATCTTTCAAAATTTATGTAAGTAACAAACATGCATGTTTTTGTTAATATATGGAGCACTACATGTATGTCACAAGAGGTTGAAGTTTCAAATGTGGAATGGGGCCATGTCTGTACTCTTTTCATATCATCCATTTACCTCTTAAATCACAAAATTCAGAAAAATCAGAAAAATAGCCTTAAAAACAAATGTAAAACATATACATGTATGTTGGTATTTATATTTGTTTGTTTGTTTGTTTATTTTATTTCCACTTTTTCACATCAATACAAAGAAACATCATACAAATATATAAAATAAGTAACATGTAAGTTTAACAAAATATGTTTCTAATTAAAATACAAGCAAAAAACAAATATATTAATTGGTGCCAATCCATCGTGAAAATAATCTGCATAATATAAAATAAGAAATAAGGGGGAGAATGGATATCTTATGTAATGCTTGGTAAGTTTCTTATAAAGGAAAAAGCAGGAGACCACATGTCGTAAGCGTAAAAGCTTGATGATGACTGTGGCCTATAGAGCACTATGTCACGAGAGGTTGAAGTTTCAAATGTGAAATGGGGCAATGTCTGAACTTGATTCTCCTAATCAGCTTTTTTTTTCTTGCGGTCCCCCATCAGTTATCCCAAGAATGCATGCTGGTATGCGTCGTTGCAAAGCTCCCCCCCCCCCCCCCCCCCCAATCCTCTCCTCTGCTCCACGCAAATACACTTGCACCATCATCCATCCCTATCTCTCTCTATAGATACCTCTCCATCTCGTTAATATAGCATGCATGCATGCAGGCATGTGCCAACATATTTTTCATGGCTGGCCATCCGTCCGTCCAATGCCAGATAACTTGGATTGTACCATAGACCTATTAACTGCGTTGGTATCTAGGTCTATGATTGTATATATACGAATGTAGTCCCTTCTCTGTACCGACATATTACGTAGATAGAGTATCAATGTATGATGTCATAGCTATTCATTGTCATGGGTTACGGTTATGGTTCGCAATGTCAGGCAAACATAAATACATACATGTCTGTTATCAAGTTGTTGCTATTAAAGAAGAAATTGGCCAGTTAATGTATTATTAACGTCCCAATGTCCAACATGACAAGTAATTTAGAACTATTCCTCTGTTTTATCAAAAGAATATACCATCTTTATTTGTAGGGCTTGAATGATAGTAAAAGGAGTATACCCAAATGAATTAAAAGTTTATTTTGGGACCTACTTTTCAAGACTTTGTTTCCAGAAAATGATCGTTTATTATTTTTTATAGCTATACATTAATTTATTTTATTTATTTATTTTTATTTTTATTTTTTTTATTGATTTATTCATTTTTTTATTTGTTTTTTAAAATTATTATTATTATTATTTATTTGTATTTTATTTATTTATTTTTTTTTTTATTTATATTTTTTTTTTGGGGGGGGGGGCCTTTTTGTCAATGCATATTTCTGAGTCTAAATTGCCCCTAGCCAGGCATGTCAACATTTCAACAAGTTTTTTTTTTATCATGGCCCGATCATACATTGTAGTTGGCACATGAAACAATGCACTTGGGAAACTGGTGTGTGAGTTGTGACCAAACCAAACCAACTCTAGCTTTGCATTCGTTCTATCTTGATGAGATGATGCTGCATCTTATTCCTATTGCCACTGGGCGCCCATGACGTATGCAAGTATGATGTCATACATACGTGTGTGCAGTGGCGACAATTCATGGGGGCTCGGGTTAATTTTAATAGCTCCCCCAAGTGTCCCAAAAGATCCCCTGAAAATCGTAAAAGGGCCTCTCTGCCAAATTGTTCAATAATTGATGAAAAACAAATTTTAGAGTGCTATATTGGTGCAGACAAGCTTGATTTAAGCAGCCCTTCAAAACAAAAATTCCCTGATGAAGAGGCATAATGGGTTGTTGTTCTTGTTTATTTGTTTCACTTCACGGCCCAGTTGCTGTGTTCAAAAGATTTGAAAAGAATTTTTTTTTTTATCACAATAGATTTCATGGATGAATTATTATTTTGTGATGAAGTACATTTATGATCGTGATGAAATAATGTTTTGTTCTCTTTGAACGGACTCTATAAATTCATGTATGGTTTTCTTTATGATTATCCCCTGTTGTTTTTTTTTCTTCTCATTCTGTCAATCACTCTTAGAATACATTTCTCCTACCGGAGACAATTAGTACATGTAGCCAAAAAAAAGTCTGGAAACAGACTAATTACATGTAAGCTCTGAACCATTCTGTCATAATACAAATGTGTAGTTGTGTGTGTATACTCTTCACTGTTGAGTAACGGGATACACTGAATTACGGTGCGTACACTTGAACCAGAGAGGTAAGAGGACTGCTTGAATGGTGTATAGGGCCACTTACCCATTGGAGGGGGGAGGGGAGGGGGGAGGGGGAAGGGGATTGGGGGGGGGGGGTTCTGAACCCATTTGTCTCTGTCCTCTGCCATCTCTCCCATCAGAGATAGAATTGCAAGATAATTGATTGAATTGATTTGAAAATAGATAATCTAATTTAAAAGTACATAGCAGTCTCACAGCTGAATAACCGGTATGTACAGTACATGTATGATGTCCAGAAAACAACATGAAGTTTGGATGCACAGACTAACGACTGGACTATAACTCTGCTGTCACATTTACGCAGTATGCATGCGTGTATTGCGTATTTCGTGCACAGGCCAAAGCATATATTAAATACCTCTTGGCATTCTAATCAGCTTCCACGTCCCTATACTCTTGTTTATTATAATATACATAGAATAGTAATGAATGGAATGCTCCCCAGGGAGTGGAGAGGGTGCACAATAAGTGTTAGATTGATTGCTGGTGTGTATCCAATGGCCAAGTTAAAAAATAATATTAGGTGCAGGCCCCTCTGGGAGAACAGTGCAAAAAGCACTAAAAGGCTGATAAATTAAACTGGTATATAACAAAGATAGTATTATGTACCGGTATGTACATAAGACTAAACTCAAATAACCCTGACCAACTTCACTAACTTTATAATTATCTTCTAGACTATGGGCAGGCAAAATAAAGTCTGGATTACAGACTAATTAAGCCCTGGACAGTTATGCTGTCATCACTATGCTGTACATGTAGATACATGTATGTGTGTTATGCCTAGCATATCAGTAACTATAGGGGAGGGTGGGGGGGGGGGGGGGTCTACCCATATCCCCTCTACCCCCTGTTCGCTGGTATACATGTATCTCACCTATCAGATAGTACACAAGCAAAAACTGTATACAGTGTACATGTGAGAGCTGTCCAGTACGCAAAATTAAGTCTGGAACACAGACTAACGAGATATGTAGTGCAGCCATTCTGTTGTATACTGTGTATATGACTAGGCTATAGGCCCTAGCATATCACTTACCCATGGAGGGGGGGGGGGTCCCTCATCTACCCCCTACCCTGTTCACTGGTTTCTCTAGTGGCTGATATGAGATCTCAAGTCCAGCTAGCAAAATTTGGTCTGGAACACAGACTAACGAGGTATGTAGTACTGCCAGACCACTCTGTTGTACACTGGTACTGTATAGGCCTAGGCTATAGGCCCTAGCTTGCATATCAATACCCAAGGGGGCTCCACTCATCTACCCCCTACCCTGTCAGCTGGTATCTCTGGCCAACGAGTACATACAAGATAGAATAGCATCAGCAAGTCCAACTTGCAAAATTAGGTCTGGAACACAGACTAACGAGTTATGTAGTGCCACCAAACTATTTTGCCGTAGACTGTATAGACCATAGCATATCAGTACACAAGGGGGGGTCCCCTCATCTACCCCCTACCCTGTCCTCTGGTATCTCTGGCCACTACGAGATAGAATAGCATCGGCAAGTCATTGCGTGTAAAGTCCAGCTAGCAAAATTAGGTCTGGAACACAGACTAACGAGTTATGTAGTGCCACCAAACTATTTTGCCGTAGACTGTATAGACCATAGCATATCAGTACCCATGGGGGGTCCCCTCATCTACCCCCTACCCTGTACGCTGGTATCTCTTGCCAACGAGTACCAGATAGAATAGCATCAGTGAGCCATTGCATGTAAAGTAAAGCTGGTGCCCTTTACGTGGATCTACAAAGCACATCTCCCTCCCTCCCTCCTGAGATCAAACGGCAAGCGCGTCTAGAGTAACAGCTATTATTAAGCAATCCAGTCTACTTGGTACATCTTTGTACACGTCGTACACCGGTACATCTACAACTTGTACAAGTACAAAGCAGCAGCAACAGCGAGTGTGTATAGAGTAAAGTAAAACAAGGCCCATAGAGGATATAGGCCTTAGAAAGCACAAGGATGCCCTCCCGACAGGATGCAGTAACTTAGCGGGGTCCACGCAACGCTCTCTCACAAGCCGGAGCCCGTTCTCTTGACTTTTCTCTCCCCCTTCCCCTTCACCTCTCGACAAAAACTGCCCGTAAACTTCGTCGACCCGTTCCTGCTCAAAAAATTAAATCCACTTGCGCTGGTTCCTGTGTAATTTTGTTGTCGTTGATTGGTGCGTGCGAATGCATTACTAAGCACCGACCAACCGACTGAAACCCCCTTTCTCGAGTGTAGCGATCCATTTTTCTACCTTTCGTGACTTATCACTGGAATTACTCGCTTTTCGTCCCGTTGACTCGCCGTCCGCAAATCGTCGGTGTGACTCGGAAAGTTTGGACAGGATTATGCAAGCTCTTTGAATCTATTTCTGTATATATCATCGGAATGTTTTTAATCTTTGTTGCCACGAATCGTTAACATCATCTTCTGGACTCTACTTTATAACAAACAACGGAATGTTTTTCTTTTTAATTTTGTTCATCAATAAAGAGGAGCAATTAGTTGACCGATTACAGTAAACTGGCTGTTTTTCGATAATAATTAAGGAACAAGCAGTGGATATACACTTCAAAAACTTTTTAAAAAGTAAACTGTGATCATTTTTTTTTTTTCAAAAATCTCCCATCATCGTTCATGGATATTGTACCTTTTGCGGAATATCGGTGACTAAAATCGGGCCACCATGATCGATCATTTTAGGAACGTGAAGGGGAAGGAACTTCCAGGTATGTTTTTGTAACAACCCTTTGAATACAGGAATCTTTTAAACCATGTATTTAGTGTAATGGAAGGACCTCTATCGTGAGAAAGTGATCACTTATAAATCTGATCAATGGTCAGATCGGGATCGGGACTTTTAGATTCAAGCTAGCAAGTCCCGATCCCGATTTTCCTGGCGATTATGAATTCGATCAATGGCTTATGATGATGGCATAAATGATAGCAATCCCTTAAAAATCAAATGGAGAATTCAATATGATTTGGGGAGACGAGGTTAGAATTCAATGCCTCTGTTAACCATGTAGTAATTCATTGGATATTCAGTTCGTATTAGCGAATGGGCTACCCAGATTTATGAAACAACTTTTGTGCTGTTTTATACCCCATAAGAACTTGTTCCCTTGTATTATTAAACTCAATGGGATATTCAATATTTGGGAAACGAAGGGAGAATTAATATTTGTATGTCAATTTTAGCGCATTTGCTAGATTGATTGTTCATTAAAAGTAATGGACAAGTTTAGAAGTAAGTACCTTTAAGCCCCAGAGTATCAAAGGGGGGGCTTAAACTCTTTGATTGTATTGGTGTAGTAATTGTCAGTTCTTAATGTGGACGTGACCTTCTCTTCATTAATCGCTAAAGTAGCCCTTTTGAGAAAAGGGTGCTAATTACTCTTAAGCCTGTCATGTAACTTCTCTAAGAGTTGTTAAGCCACATTTACCACTACTATACTCTTTAGTTTTGATCTTATTATTGCTTAACATGCGTTCAGGATACAGATATTTGATTTAGTAATGTATCCATTATGTGATTTTAGCACGTTTATCCTTTAGACAGGGCTCGACACTCGCACTGGCCCGCTGGCCCGGGCCAGTGAAATTGCACTTCGGGGCTAGCAAAAATGTACAAAAGTAATTTTTTGGTGGCCCAATCGGGCAAGCAGATTTTCAACCTGACATTGACAAAAGTAGAAAAATCTTTATATTAAATAATTTGCCTTATCCAAACATAAATAAACACCGAATGTTCAGTGCGTGTTTGAGCCGCTGTGAAAAAATATCACAGGCGGACTCGGGTAGGAATCGAACCCACAACCTCCTGATTACCAGACAGGCGTCATACCCCTAGACCACCGAGATTGCCCGATGGTTATGGCTGGTTCGATTCACATAATAGCAGTAGGTACTGCGTTAATTTATCAATGAATGATTCTTAGGTTGGGTAATTGATTATATTAAATAATTTGCCTTATCCCAACATAAATAAACACCGAATGTTCAGTGCGTACTGAACATTCGGTTTTTATTTATGTTGGGATAAGGCAAATTATTTAATATAATCAAATTACCCAACCTAAGAATCATTCATTGATAGAAAAATCTTGTTTTCTTCCATGTCATGCTTCATCTAATCACAGGTTTGATCAGGAAATAGTGAAATTTTTAATAGAAAAAAGTTTACTTTTTACTTGGGGCCAGTAAATTTGTCTTTCGGGCCACCAGAAATGGGGAAGAAATTATTTCACTGGCCCGACCGGGCCACTGACAAAAAATGTAATTGTGGAGCCCTGCTTTAGATCACCCTTCTAGGGTAAAGTTTCTTGTCCAGTGAGCTATTATTATCCACTAGATAGTTTAAAGAAAGCTCATAATCCTGTATTTTCCAATACAGTACCTTGTTGCGTTAACTCTTACAGTTTTGTTATGGGCACAAAGTCAATGTTAAAATTGAGACCCTTCCTTTTCTTAGTATCGAGGTGGTTTATCCAGGGTTAAATTGTTGATGGGCTAGTTGATTGCAGGAAAAGTGCTAAGACCTATCGACATATGAGAAGAGGGATCAGGCTGTTAATTAAATCAAGGTCCTAGTCCAACCGCAGTTCAAGAACTTTTGGTTAATGTCCATCTTCTATTACTTAGGAGCTTAAAGGATTGATTTGAATTGGATAGATTTAGTAATCATGGTGATAATTAATCATGGTGCCACTGTTGTTGCTACTGCGAGGCTACAATAAAATGTACTTATATTGAAAGTGACTAACCAGTAGTTTTTTGTCTTTATAATATATTTGATGTTGAGTATATTTCCTTGTACTTCCTTTCTTTCTTTCATAACTTCTTATAGTTTTTGCCCTGACACAGATTCAGCTTGGACCGAAAGCTAGGCTTCTTACTGACTCTTTTCTTATAATTATGTTGTAATGTTTTCTTTTGAGGAGGGCGCTAGCGTAGTATATTTCACTACGTTTTTTATTTTAAAATGTTCACGAGTTTGCCTGATATTTTATACTGAGCATTTAATAATGTTAATATTTTCTATATATTAATAAAAGTATAGGACAACATCTACCCAGGAGGATAAGTGGGTTGGGTGTTAATTAGCCTGTAGCACCTTTGAGGAGCAGCTTGGGCTAGTATGCTCCCCCGGGAGTTGGGATGATGCACACGATAATTGTGCGGGTTTGAAATGCACCTAATGACCAAGGATAATAATAATGTTATGTACATTGCTTTTAGAAACCCTATATTTAAATGCAATCTTGTATTATTGTTCGCTAATTTTCTTTACAGAGAAGCTCCGGAGTTCATTGTCTCGGTGGGCTCTCTTCTCTATCAAATCAAGCCTTTAAGTTTACCAAATATGATATATGTTTAATAATCTTATAATATCATTTATATTTCTAAAGATTATGATTACACAACGGAAGTTATGCATAGCTACCAACTGTTACGAAAAATTTGTAATTACGAATTTCCCATCCTCTTTACGAAATTACGAATACTCACTATAATTACGATTTTTTTTTTTTTTTTTTTTTTTTTTCGTTTTCACATTTTTAAACGTAAAGAGACAACGTTTAAACGTAAATCTGACCAAATCATACCTAGTAATTGTGCAAAAATTATGAAAAATAGGGCCATGGACGGCGGCCGCAATGGACTCCACGCTTCACGCTCTATGGCCCTAAAGCGGGCCCTGGACCCCGGCTAAAGGGACTTCGCGCTTGTGATGTTCAGTTTTGCTTAAATGTTATTAATTTAAAATTCCAAATGTTGGCAGCTATGGTTATGTATATATTGTTTTGCTCATTTACAGAGTAGCTCCTTGAGTTTGTCAAGGAGGGAATGGTGCCGGGTATCTTCTCTCTCAAATACAGGCCTAATTGATAATCTTATATTCTGTTTATTATATCTATTTATTATGACTTACAAGTAAGTCCACGTAAATATAAATGTATTTATTTTTTGTTTGTTTACAGAGAAACTTCTGAGTTCGTCAGGGAGGGAACTTCGTCGGGCTCTCTTCTCTCTCAAGCAGCTCTTTCAGGTCAGTTTACTGCTCATTAAATCATGACTTCTTTGCTCACTTACAATCTTTCCACATTAATTAACATTTTATATATATTATAGACTGTTATGAATAATGATGTCAACAAATTGTAGACCTCAATTTAGGGGGGAAAAAAACTTTACCCCCCCCCCCCCCCCCTCCCCGGCCCTTCTCACTCTCATCGAATGATAAGTCTTCACATCAGCAAGTTAGACAGTTTTCTGGTCTGTTTTAGATACATGGTATAACTTGAGTTGAGATGTGATATCCCTGGGTATAAATTACTTGATCAGATGTTTCCTCCCTTGGTCGCCTACATATCCATGGATGGCTATCTGTTCGGGTCATCTTTTGCTTTTTCTGTCACCCCCGCCCTATTTTTTTCTCAAAATGTTTTGGTTATGATCGGTCATCACCCTTATGTCCCCATGGATCACTTCCCCCATCCTTAAAGGGAGAAGTAACATTTTAAAAATTCAACAAAAATTGTTCTCAGAACTCTAGTAGTTCTCACGTACCTTGTTGTATTCGTATTACAAATAGAAGCATGGAGCAGGTTTCAGTTTTCAAAATTTCTCTTTCGTTGTAAAGATATTTAATGATTGAAGTGTTTGGATTTGAAAGTCTCCATGGGAGACTTTCAACTGTGTACAAAGGTAGTGCAATAAGTTAGCAAGTGTAATTTTTCATTTTTGTTCATTACTCTGTCATATGATATTCATTTACCGAGGAATTTTCACACATTACTCAGTGGATATACATGTATAGTATCACAGTATATTATATAATTTCAAGATATTATTTTAATCTGAGCACCGAGCTCTAAATATTGATTCATTATCAATAAACCACAAAATTGTATCAACCTTTTGTCAGTTTGTGTACATGTTTTATGTCAACAAAGTTACAATGTCCCTTTAAGTCCATACTTTATGGTCATGATGGGCTTATATCACACCCTTCTTCCTTTCTCCTTTCTCCCAGTGATCCTCGTTGACCATGTCCACTTTCATGGTCAGCAAACTGTGAGGGTCATCATATCACAACACCTTCCCTTCTTCAATCAGTTTGTATCATCCTGCTCGTACTTATCCTGTCCCCTACCCTACATTCTGTGACTGAAGAAAATTAAAGAAACCTGGGTTATTTAGCCCCCAAAAGAGCCCCTCAATCAGAATACACAAGAATTCATGTACAAATTTGAGAGTGCGGGCAGGCTAAAAAAGCAGCCCTCCCCCCCCCCCCCCCCCCCCCCCCCAAAAAAAAAAAAAAAAAAAGAGAAAGAAAGAAAAAAATATATATATCTTATTCCTGTTCATGGAGATGTTGAAGATGAAATCAAAATCACACCATTGAATCACATCTACAAATATTGTATATTAGTTTCTTCTTTTTATAGTTATCAATAAGGCTAATATCCTCTAGATGGATACTTTGCCCATATATCAATAATTTAAAATGCCTCCCATCTTTGTAAACTACTGTCATAGTAAAAGTGGAATCAATAGATTGCATTCCCCCCTCCTAAAACTAAGTGGAAAGTGCCCCATCATATGCAATTTACTGTGTTAAACTGCCCCCCCCCCCCCAAAAAAAAAAAACAACAACAACAAAACAAACAAACAAACAAAAACAAACAAACAAACAAACAAATAACAAACAAACAAACAAACAAACAAAAACAACAACAGAACAAGTAAAACCAACAAGAAAGAAAGAAAAAGAAGAAGATAAAAAACAAGAAAAAGAAGCCAGGTCATTGACTGGTTATATACATGTAGGAGGAGATGTCTATCTGTCACATTTGATACTCTGCTTGAAAAGCTACACCTGATGGCATTATAGCTTGATTTCTGGTATGCGGTTCTGATTGTCTTAAAGATTACTTGTGCTTTATTCAATCAGGTACAAATTGTTAGCAATTGGGTAGCCTGGAGCTAGTCTATCTTGAAAGTTTATTCTTAAAAATGTTCCGTCTGTTTTCTTAACCTTCCAGGAAAATGAAGATATATTTGAACATTTTATTTGAATTCTTTCTTTTATATTGAAATGTATTTTAATCTTAAATTTGTTTTCTGTCTGTTTTCGTAGCCTTCCAAGTAATAAAGTATTCTAACATATTTATTTCTCTTGTCTTGGAATGCTATGCTTGCTATTATACACAAACTTCAATCTGAAATATGTTTTCTGTCTGTTTGTTTAACCTTCCAGGAAATGAAGATATATTCTATCATATATTATTTATTTCTTGAAATGCTACGTTTGCTATTATATGGCCAATTCAATTCTAGTTCAATCTTAAATATGTTCTCTGTCTGTTTTCGTAGCCTTCCCGGTAATAAAGATATTCTAACAATTTATTTATTTCTCTTATCTTGAAATGCTACGTTTGCTATTATACGCCCATTTCAATTCTAGTTCAATCTTAAATATGTTTTCTGTCTGTTTTCTTAACCTTCCCGGTAATAAAGATATTCTAACATATAGCTTGTCTTGGAATTTCTTTGCTTGCTTATTATACACATACTTTAATCTTTAATAGTTCCAATCTGAAATATGTTTTATATCTGTTTATTTAACCTTCCAGGTAATGAAGACATTTTAACCTATAATTCCTTTCAATGTCTGGGAATTCTATGCCTGCTTTTAATTTTCTTCTTCATCACCAGAATGGTCATAATAACCTTTGCCATTTCCCCTTTTAGACTTGTTGATATTAGTGCTATATTTTACAATGTCTGCCAAAATTGTCAATGTTTAGGGAACATGTAGGCGTACCGACAGGGGTGTGTGGGGTGTTCAAACACCCCCATTAAGCGGGGAAAATACTGTTTAATTCAAACACACCCCAACTACGCCACTGAATGAAGCTACATGTAAAACACCCCCCTTGAACAAAATCCTGGGTACGACTATGTTAGGGAAAATAGTTAAGTCATTCATTGTTTTTAAGGGAGTTTAAACAACTTGTGTAAAAGAATTGTTAAAGATAAAAAATAAAAAAAAGTGAATGCTCATGACATATGATAATACCTAGAAAACTTCATATTGTCAGGTGAGAGTGAGAAGGGAGTTAAGTTCATTTTTTGCTAAATTGAGAGAACTGCGTACCATCTTGTTGATCTGAGCTTTCTCTACAGGTGTGATACCACATTTCCAGATAGCACTAATTTCTAATTTGGAGAATTATTTATCAAACAATTATTAGGTTTCTACAATGCTCCCAAGTTCAAAACATGTTTATCTCTTAAAGGGGAAGGAACTCCTAGCCTTTTGACTCTACTGGATGTGATGAGAGCATAACTCTTGTCATTTCTAGTCACTTATTTCCTCATGAATATTCCCAATAATGAAAATAATCAATATTTTATGGCCCACTGTCGTCTGCTTTCAATGCCAACAGGAGGCGGCCATTTCTTCAACTTCTCGCGGTGAAATGGCGTGTCAGGCGGAGAACACAATAGCGGGTTACGATAATGCTATTGTGTTCTCCGCCTGCCACGTCATTTCACCGCGAGTAGTTGAAGAAATGGCCGCCTCCTATGGGCATTGAAAGCAGACGACAGTGGTCCATAAAATATTGATTGTTTTTGTAATCGGGAATATTCATGAGGAAATAAGTGACTAGGAATGATAGTAGTTATGCTCTCATCACATCCAGTAAGTCAAAAGGATAAGGGTTAATTCCCCTTTAAGTTTAAAACAAAATGACTTAGCACCTTGTACCTCTCAACTGACCATATCTGGAGGTAACACATGTAGGAACTGATACAAACAACACAATTCCATAATTTGTATATTTTTTTTCGGAGGAAAGGAGGAATTAGGAAGAATTAGACTTATCACGGACAAAGGGAGATTACACTGGACAAGGAAAAGATCACATACATGCTTGGAAACTCTGTAATGTTCAATTTCTTGTTGTCCCCCACACAAAAATGTCCAAGTTCCTACTACTATATACATCTAAAACTGCCCACTAATTTCAAATTTCAAAACCCCCCACGAAATAGGGGATATCCTGCGTGGTAAAAGGATATTACCCTGGGTTTTTATTTAAACTAGCCACGTCTGGGCACTGGGCGAGAGAGCTGATCTAATTTGCAGATAAACGGTTTAAACTTGGCCAATTTTGTGATAACGGTTCAAATTCGTTTGCTGGAGGTGACTGGGAATAGGGTGCAATGTGTGTGGCCGTGGGAAGGAGGAGATAGTGTGGCTATTAATAGGCAGCTTGGCATCTGACTGACGTTGTTGATATTTACTCTTCTGGATTGGGACAATTCTGCCCTTTTAATGTCAAATGTTGGTTGTTTATTTTTTACCGGTCCTGTATTGGTTGTCTCTTGACATTGCAATTTCATTACATTCAAACTTGAAAGCTTACAAAACAAAACAAGATAAATTAAAGTAGTGCTGTTATCCGATCCGAGACGAGAAGGGATTCCCAACGGTTTGCCATAATGAAAAGACCAAGACAGGTCTAAATTTTAAGACATGGTGTATGAAAAAAAGAGAGAGCAAATAATTTTGCTCTGGCGGGGCTTGAACCAAAAACCTCTACTGTTTGCTAGACCAGGCCCTACCAGGTTCCAGAAGTGAATAGGTTTACAAGACTGGTACTCCAAAACTATTGACTCTGCGTTTGAAAAGGGTTCAATGAAATATTAACTAACCCAGAGTATGAAAGGGTTATCAGCTGTTTATATGCTTTCATCATTTCATGTCAGTGATGTATCATGCCACTTCATAAATGAGAGCAGCTAGGTCAGAAGGTGATTAAAGAGATCTAGATACAAATTGTTTGGAAAGTTTAACCTTTCTCATCCTACCAGTACTGAGCGCATGAAAGTTGAATTAATGAACCCCTTGCCTACGGGATCCTGGTTGGCTACGTACAGATCAGAATCTTGAAGGAAATGTGTTAACACGTTTTATACTAAACTTTTGTCAATCATGCACACATGCCAAATATTCATTCTATGGTGTTAAATATAACCAGAGAGGTATATAACTTAGTTTTGTTAATTCTAAATTTAGTTCATGGGCAAAATAAAGTTAGACGATGGACTGAAGAAATTACGTCAAACGACGCTATTTGACTCAAAAGTTAAATTTAACCCTATCTTGAGAATTTGGGTTATCTAGAGATAATTATGCATGTTATCTCAAGATTTTGTATGCAGTGGGTTAAGTGAGTAAAAGTGTCCCTGCTTATATTCATCTTTTTATCATTCTTTTTATGGAAGCTATGTGTGATGTCATACCATAAGAAAGGTAGGATAAGAGGTATAAGACTAGGAAAGTTCAGACAAAATGCAGTTTTTACTTGTTTTAGTTTTAACCCATTCACAACTATTTGATAGTGGTGTAACATGCATTTCCCATTGACCACGGCCAGAGTGTTTTCGGGACAAGTCCTGAATAGGTTAAAGGGACTTAGTAACATTGTCCAAATCCTCAAAATAAAATTTTTATTCTAGCGGTTCCCTTATACCTTGTTGTATTCGTATAATAACAATACAATCATGGGACAGGTTTCGGTTTTTCAAATTTCCCTTTCGTTACAAAGATATGTATGATTGAAGTATTCAGATAAGAAAAACTCCGGGCGAGTTTTTCTTCTGTGTACAAAGTGAGTGCAGTGAGTTACTGTATATCACTTTGCATTTTCGCTCATTACTTGGCCATACAATGTCCATTTGACTTGAAATGTTCACACAGTACCCTGTGGACATATGAGATAACAACAATATACATTGCATCAACCATTCATCACTTTTTGCACATGTCAACAAAGTTACTAGATCCCTTTAACCTAACCAGTTGCCTAGTAGATTTTGAAATTGCCATAGAGTTAATACAGGGCGCACCCGGTTCCTGTAGGCAGTGGGTTAACCTGTTCCCTACTAGATTGTGCAATTCCCATAGAGTTTATACAGGACCCACCAGGTTCATTTAGGCAATGGGCTAACCCGTTTCCTACTAGATTATGCAATCCCTAAAGAGTTCATACAGGCAATGGGTTTTCCCATTGCCTACTAGATTGTGCAAAGATTCCTGTAGGCAATGGATTAACAATATTATATGAAAGTGATATTGTGTGATATCATACCATAAACGAGAGCAGATTGGCTAAAGCGATATGTAGGAAGTCTAGAGAAGTTCAGGGGGAAAAAAACACTCTCAGAGTCTCCGGCTTGTTCTTTTTTTTAAAGCATAATTTTATGAAAGCAATGTGTGAGGTCATCAACTAAAGTGAGTTTGGAATATTCTGTGTACAGTCTATGAAAGTTCAGATAAAAATATCATCTTCCTGTTTATTCTTTCGCTTTTTAAAGATTGTTTTATGAAAGCTTGGGGAAAAGATGCAAACCTTGAACACTCTATTTTTAACCCGTTCTCTACTAGATCTTGCATTCCCTATAAAGTTAATACAGGACCCACCAGGTTCCCATAGGGAATGGGTTAACTTGTTAGTATTGACTCCACCCAGAAAGTGAAATTAATAATTACATGCATGTGCTGCAGCTTCTGATCATGATTGGCCAGAAACGGTGATGAGACATTTGCTCCCTGGACAATTGCTTCAAGGTTTTTATCGGCATAATATATTAATTCTGTGGAAATTATAACATCTAAGGAGGAATGGGTTAATTGGACATTTGATGACACACGCAGTACCCCGGGGTACCGTTGTACCCCGGTATCCCGCGTTGTGTAGCGCCATCTTGTGTCCACCCAAAGTACAACCGTACCGCAGAGCAATCATGGACGCCGCTGGTGTATTGCGTTGTGCATGCAACGCTTGTATGCACGCTACCCCGGCCGCACAGAGAGCATTTTGAACGTAAATAAAGCATAACGAAAATAACTTTACACTCTTTGGTACTCCAGTGTACAGCCCTGAAAAATAAATAAATAATTAAACAAAATGGTGGATTTTCATTTAGTACCCCAGGGTACCATTTATGTCATCATTTAACCAAATGGACATGAACAAACTATAATGAGGTTCACAGTCTTTGTGCAACTTTCAAATTTATGGTTAATTTTTTTTTTTTAAATATATGTACATTATGATATTTTGGTATTTTAGGAATGTGGACATATTAATTTCTACACGTAAACATGTATATTACAAGTACAGTGCAATGTATACTGTTACTATTTTTACATCAATAGTGGATAATTTTTGATTTTGTAAAGAACTTCTTTAAAATTACATTGATTTGATAAACAATTCAATATACATGTATGTATGGCAATGATTTTGCAGAAAATTGATTGTCCCCTTGAGTATATCAAGAGTGACTTGAAGAGGGAATATCAACTATCAATAATTTGATAAAATGCCATCTGTTCATCAGAGTTTATCCATAATATATTTTCCTCCCTGTATGGTAATACTAATGGGATGGGCACATGTTTATAAGAAGGACAGCTGTCAATTTCATCGTGAGAGAGTGAGAAGGGTGTTAAGTCCATTTTTGACTAAATTGAGTTACGCATGCCATCTTGTAGGTTTGAGCCTTCGATAGGTTTTGCCAAATTTGCAGATAACAGTTATATTTATAATTTGGGGAATCTTCATCAAATATAAAAGAGAGCTAAATTTTGTTTCTCCATGACTTTCAAACTTTTAACATGATTATCTCTAAAAATACGGAAAAAAGGGACTTTGCGCCCTACTTTTTTTGAAGATTACAATCATGTTTAATTTGGGGAATCTTCATCAAATATAAAAGAGAGCTAAATTTGGTTTCTCCACGACTTTCAAACTTAAAACATGATTATCTATAAAATACAAAAAAGTGACTTAGCGCCCAACTCTTTATTCAGATAACAATCATGTTTAATTTGGGAAATCTTCATCCAATATAAAAAGAGAGCTAAATTTAGTTTCTCCATGGCTTTCAAACTTGAAACGTGATTATCTCAGAAGTACAAAAATGTGACTTAGCACCCTACTCTTTATTCAGATAACAATCTATGTGTTTAATTTTGGGAATCTTCATCTAATATTTTTAAAAAGCTACATTTTGTTTCTCCACGACTTTCAAACCTGAAACGTGATTATCTTAGAAGTACAAAAAGGTGAATTAGCACCCTACTCTTTATTCAGATAACAATCATGTTTAATTTGGGGAATCTTCATCAAATATAAAAAGAGAGCTAAATTTGGTTTCTTCATGGCTTTCAAACTTGAAAGGGGATCCAAATGCTAGCTATAGCATTGTCGCTTACTGTTACTGATTAGGGCATAATTCCCATCACTTCTAGGCGTATATCTCCTCTTGGGTATCACTAATTAATGGAAATGATTCAAATTTTGTAAAACCAGTATCATCTGTTTGTATTGAACACTGGAGGCTGCCACAGGTATTATACACTTATCATGCAGTAACAGTGCGCGAACATTCCAGCGTTTAATTTCCCTTTATACATGATTATCTACAAAGTACAAAATTGTGACTTAACGCCCTTCTCTTTCTGAACCCATAATTTCATTTCCAATTTTGCTCTGGTAATTGATGTAACTGGCCGAGGAAGTGACTACAAGTATTTATAAATATTGGGCTCGGAAAGTGGGCAAAAGTTCAGATTGACACCAACTCATCTCTGCAAAGATTAAATCTCTTTTTCTGAAAGCAAATTTACTATTTTTTGTTTCATTGATAGTTTATTCAATGTTTCATACAAACTAGACTGATATTACAGCAAAAATAATACCAAATATAAATAATTAATTATATATTGGGCTTAGTAAGTTGGCAAAAGATCAGAGCAACACATACTTAATCTATTTGCAAGGATTACAGCTCTATCTGAATTTTAATGTACATTTATAACAAAATATTACCTAAAAAAAGATTTAAATTGAGATATAAATTAAGATTTATATGCATAAAAAATATAAAAAGATAAGAAAAAAATGTACTCAAAAAAAGCTTGAAAGTAATCCTTTTCTGTGGCCCATTCAGGCAAATAAACCTAAAGTATCAAAGTGGATGCAAATAAAGAAAAACATTGAATTGTCTGTCATATTTGATTTCCATAAACATCAAAACAAAGGTAAGCTATGCGTTGGTGCCAATGGATGAGTGCTAATTAATTTGTTTTAGCCCTTAGTTCAGGGTTACAAAAGTTATTTGAGATCATTTTAAAAGGAAATTTTCATTTCGCAAGAAAGTTTTCATTTTATTTATATTGATTTCAATTGACTAGTGTAAAGGTATTTTGAGGATTGAGAATACATTTGACTTTGTTCATCCAGGTGCACTTTGTTTTAAAAAATACAGAAAGAAAAATGCTATTAGCTATTTAAAGGAACAGGAAAGCAAGACAGGAAAGGGCAATTGGCAGAGATTTGTCGGGCAAAGCGGAAGGTCCATGCGTCTCTCAGGATACCCCATATTGTGCACTGATTGATCAGGAAACCCCTACTAACCTAGAATAAATTATCTCCTAAAAAAAACTTTTCCTTGGGCTGTTGATTAGGTGAGTCTGAGTAAATACACAAACTTTTCATCCTTAATTCCCAGCTTGCCCAAAGAATCGTACAAAATATACATTTTTTGTTGACTAATTGTTCAGGGAAAAAAATTAATCTTTTACCCTATTTTGAAAAAGGAAAAAAAAGCCTATAGTGCTTGGTCGTGACAAGGTACAGTTGTAGATATTAATACTTGGGTACACTGCAAGTACGCACAATTTCAATCCTTTTGTCCAATCCCCCACTATTATTTTTGTGGACTAATTTGTTCAGGAAATCCCTTCTGGCTCAGGGAAATCACTCCATTACCTTTATTTCTCAAAAAGAAACTTGCCCTTGGTTTTGACAAGGTCTGTTAACCCGTTGCTTACGGGAACCGGTGGGCCATGTACATAGTCTATGGGGATTTCATAATCTCGAAGGGAACGGGTTAATACGCAAAAGCAAGTACGCAAACTTTGAATCCTTATGTCAAATCCCCCACTAAGTATATATATTTTTGTGGACTTATTGTTTAGGAAATCCCTTCTAGCTGAGATGAATTATTAAATTACCGAAAAGAAACTTACCATTGGTTTTGACAAGGTCTGTTAAGTAAGTGAAGAGAAAATACACACGGTTTCTGACCCCCAAAGAATTACCGTACTGACTGGCGTAATCGCCGCAGCCGCGTAAAGGTCGCATACCGACTTTGAGCAATGAAATGAATATTTAAAAAAAAGTGGGAGAAAAGTGCGCTAGGGAAACTGGCGACAATAAAACAATAAAACTGCCACTTGCACTGCAAGCTACGAGTCAGTATTGCTGCATACGATGTACCATTGAAGTGGTACTGAATTGAACTCGAATACTCGATCAAAATAACCAAACTCTACCGTACCCCTACTGTACTGTACTACAGAGAACCCCGTATTACTGTGCAATCATATCAAAAACACCATATGCTAATCGGCGTGTACGTCTAAATCAGTACAGTAAATGACAGGCAAGCGCGGCGCTGGTAGTGGTAGTTTGTTTCATTAATGTCGTAACTTCAAAGTTAAAAACATATCGGATTTAGCAAATATCAGCAAAAAAAGTGAGAAACCATTCTAGGCCAGTGTAAACTTATACAATTTGGTTTTGTATGTTTTTATCACGCAATACATTACAGTGCAGTATACATTTTAGTCCCACACATGCGGAAATGTGTTGTTTTGGGGCCTGTCAAAAGTCAAAATTTGACTATCGCCGCGTACGCGCCGCACCCCAACCTTGCGGTTTCTTTTTCAAGGAAAAAGTATGCGGCGATTACGCCGGTCAGTACGGTATACAAAATATATATTTTTGTGGACTAATTGTTCAAGAAACCCCTGACTTGTAGTCAAGGCTAAATTACTTAAGAAACCCATTGCACGCAAGAACGTTGTGAACCATGCATTAATTCTGTTGGAGTTCTGATATCCAGGAGGGAGCAAGTTATAGAATGTTGCTCTCGATCTTGTTATATTTATTAGGTCAACAAGGACTCAAGCTAATGTATCATCCTAACAATCCATCTCCAAGATTAATGAGTTGTCATATTGTTGAACTGATCTCAGAACCCCTCCTGAGAAGAAAATTGATTGGTTACATTTTTTAGAAAGAACTTGGCCTGGTTTTCGGGTTAAAGGAGCAGAACTTTACTTTTCCCTTATTTTGTGAACAGTGTTTCTAATATAATTTGTTTAATTTCTGAGTTGAAAATTAATGTATGGTTAATATAAATTGTAATCTAACACAGGGCTTGAAATTAACACTGGCGTGCTGACCCAATTAGCCAAAACAAAATAGATTTGGTCACCTAAAAATATTTCAGTCACTATATAAGAGTAATTTGGAGCATTTTTTTGTCTAGCCTTGCCTATTAAACATCACTGGTGTACAGTACAGCAATTGTACAATAGTATATACAATACTAGTATTTGACAAACGTTGCGATATATCCTGTTTTCATTTGCATTTATTTTATTTTTAGTCGCTTCATCATGAGTTATAGCCTAAGGCCAAAAAAAAAAAATTGTTGGATTGGAGTAACGGGCAACCAAACATAAGGGTAGGTAGGTAGGGGTTTTTTTTTTTTTTTTTTTTTTTTTTTTTCAGGATTCGCACAAATACACAAAAACACACATATAACACACAAATAACACATATCGCAATTGGAAAAAAAAAGAAAGAAAAAAATCAGAAAAAACCCTTAGGGTCGGCGGTATTTTTAGGGTCGGGCGGGTTACGCCAATCCAACCATTTATTTTTCATGGCCTAACTATGTGTAATGTTTCCTGATCATGTTTTGATGGAGTAAAACAATTGTTGCCTAACTTCCCGAATGGAAGGAAGAAAGGATCACTAAATGACCATTTTATTTTGTCGTAGCTGTCTAGCCGGTAGTGGAAATTGCATGACGTGATTATAGGCTTGTTTTTACCATTTTGAGGTATTGATGAATTATTCAAAGTGTATTATTCAATTCTGTAAGTTATAACACAGGCATTTTTATGGTAAAATAGTTAACATTTCTATTGTCAAGTTTTCTTGAATTTTTATTTTAATGAAAATACAGAACCGAAGGAAAAGACACAGAATTCCTGCTAAAATTATTCTGCCCCCGCCCACAAAATTGTTAATTTATATATTGTCCCTAAACCCATCAAAAACCATTTGATTTGGGTATAACATGTATTCTCTATAGACCCCACTCCAAGTATTTTCGGGACCAGTTCTGGTTTAGCAATACTTTCTCTGTCTCTTATTTGACTGTAGATTGATTTACCGTGTCATCACAGAGGGTGTGTCCTAGGTCCCTTGTTATGTTTGGCCAAGTTCATGTTTTTTGTGGCATGGACTAGCTGCTCTTATAGAAATACCAGTTTCTGATCTATCTCTTGCATCATTCAAAACAAACATGTTTTTGTGAGTTTGGGCTCAAATGTGCCAGAGGGATACATCTTTATTTAGGCCACTTCAATCCTCATTTGCTGACTGTAGATCTGTTTCAGATAAATGTTGTACCGTATCGTTCATCCTTTATGAAAATAAAGTATGAATCATTTTCTGATCATGACACATGTTTTAAAAGGATCTTATTAGAAATTTTATATGGTGAATATCTTGTCCTCAATGAAAATAAAATATGAATCATTTTCTGATCATGACATAGTTTTAAAAAGATCTTATTAGAAATTTGATATGGTGAATATCTTTAGATGTCTTTATCTCATTGCCTTTCCTTGCATTTAAAGATTCGGTGTCGTTTAAACTCAGTTGGTAATTTACTGAACAAAGATCTGTTGCAAATATATGTTATATCATCCTTTATGCAATACTATTCTGATCATTATTAGAAATTGGTAAGAATTTGAATTTATCAGTCTTTCCTTGCATTTAAAGATCCCATTCGGTGTCGTTTCAGCTATCAGTTTGTCATTTACTCAACAAAGATCTGTTGCAAATAAATTTTGTATCATCCTTTATAGAGTAATATTCTGATCATGAAATAAAATTTAAAAATCTTATTAGAAATTGGTATGAGTGTGTCTTCATTTGATTGCCTTTCCTTGCATTTAAAGATCCCATTCAGTGTTATTTCACCCAGCAGTTGGTCATTTACTGAAGATACATGTACATCTGTTGCAAGTATATTTTTGTATAATCATTTATACAATAATATTCTGATCATAACATATATTTTGGTAAAGATCGTATTAGAAATTAATATGTGTGTGAACATACATGTAGATATATCTGACATAGTTTTCTTCATCCAATTACCTTACCTTGCATTCCAAGGTACCATATAGTGTTGTTTCAGCTATCAGATGGTCAGCTAGTAGCGGTCATATATCTGATCTGTGTCTGTGAGTTGTATGTTAGGTTATTTTGTTAATTATAGCCTATATAGATCAGGCTGGGCTGGGGTCATACATAGCAGAGCTGGCAGTCTGGCATTTACAGCTACATGTAGGCCAGCCCAGCTCTGAGACTTCCAGGAAAGTACATGTTAGGGTGACCCCAAGTGTATGATTAAAGGGAGAGTCTAGGTCTAGCTTAGATAGACTATCTTTGATCAATTCTGGACTATTTGATATATATACAAGACTCTCTCTCAATATGTGTTAGAAACAAGGAATATTTATGAGGGAAATCCAAGGAGTGTAAACAAAAACATTGTTGCATGGTGAAAATAAATAGGCCTAAGTCTGATGAAGTTAAAGATATTCCTTTGGATCAAAGTTATACGGTTATCTGTCATATTTTTTTTTATACAGTTAGTCTTAAAGTTTCTTTAAAGCCAGTCTTGAACAGATATATATCTTTATTAGTTTTCTATGTGAAAGTAATTTCATTACATGACCTGTCCCAGACGAGTCCTGAGTGGAAGAATTAGGATGGTGAATGTCAGAAACATTATACCATGGCTCCACACTCACCTTTTTAGTCAGTGGCCCGGTCGGGCCAGTGAAATAGTTTCTTCCCCCTATTCTGGTGGCCCGAAAGACAATTTACTGGCCCTAAAATTGTATTTCATGAGTAAGCTTTTTTACTATTCAAAATATCACACTTTCCTAATCAAACCTGTGATTACAGATGAAGCATGACATAAAAGAAGACAAGATTTTCTCATTTTGTCAATGTCGGGTTGAAAATCTGCCTGCCCGATCGGGCCACCAAAATATGACTTTTATACATTTTGCTGGCCCCAAGTGCAATTTCACTGGCCCCGGGCCAGCGGGCCAGTGTGATTATACACATATTGTAGATCTAACTTGTCAATGCTGACCCATGATCATAGAATCAAGGAAATGTTCTGATGAAATATATATATTTTTCACTTTAAGACAACATTTGTTATGATTCTTCTGAGGAAATTGTTCAAGATGTCAAATTGACTTGAATGGTTTAATTGAGCTCAGCAAACAATGGAGTCAAAGGCTTTTCAACTATTGAACTTGAAGACACGATACTACAATGGTTTATTCAGAGCTTATATAAGTTGATGCGGTTACAAATTGAATTTGTACCAGAGAGTGTTGAAACAATGAGACATTTATCTCTTGACATTTGACTTGTAATAGCCCAGTCACATATCAACGGATTGCGCAAACGGATGTCAAACGGAGAGCTAAATTTTCCATCCGTTCTATACGTTCCTTGTCCGTTCCTTGTCCGGTGATGTACGTTGTTCTATGTTTTGTACATGAAGCAATGGAGACGACTTTCATCACCGGATAATTTAATTTCGCAAATTGTCTATTCGTTGGGCATACATGTACGTTTCCGATATCCGTTGATATCTGACCGGGCCATTAGTAAGCAGTACCAAATTATTAACTTGTTCCCTGCCAGATGTTGCTAGGTCCATGTAGGCAATGGGTTTAATAAACACATTGCTGACATCTATTGGACTACAAAAAGGACTTAGAGGGTCAGTTGGGCATTGGCAATTTTCATCTCGCAATTAAGACGGTGGTTTCTTTAAATGGCTAATTGTTGAATAGAATAGGCAGTAACTCTGCTGGCGAGTGAACTACAAACTACCATTTCCTAAGGATTTTTGACAATAAAATACATGTAATTATCACTGGTTAGTTTGTTATAAATACGCGTGGAATTTTGGTGGAAATAGGCCTATTATAGTACTTCTTTTCCTGTTGAGCAATTAAGTTGATTATCCTCGTCTTATTTTGAGTAAATACTTAGAGTGTACATGTATGTCAAGGAAGTCTATGTGACTTCCTCATATCTGGAATGCCTTGTGTCATTGCTGAAGATTAGTGAGAAAATAGACAATTAGATTGCAAATTAACCGACTGTAAGGGCAGCATTATTTCTCCATCCATTACCATTTTACTCAAATATGATTTCAGTGGGTTGATTGTAATGCCAATGACCTTCATTGAATTCATTAATTTAGTAAAATCCACATTTGTAATCAATCATCATAAATACAATTAATGATAGTAAATACTTCATTGTATTTCATGTGGTCAATTACTTCAAAGATGTTGCTTGAAAAGATCATATAAGACCCCGTTAACAGTGAAAAAAAGGCCGGGCCGAGCCACCGCTCGGCCCGGCCTTTTTTTCACTGTAAACGCTCAAAAGGCCAAATGCGGGGCCAAAAGTGGCCTCGCATTTGGCCCCGCTCTGGAGGTAGTCTCGGCCGCGGCCGAGCCACAGCTCGGCCCGGCCCTGCACTGTAAACGGGGTCTAATATATGTACATTTGTTCTTAGAAATAGTATTTCTGGTTTCCTGTACATGTATTTTTATTTTAATCTTTTTTTTTTGTCACTGGTATTCCTTTATTGTGTGTATACATTCATTAAAAATGATAATTAACGTAAATTTGCTTTGCATAATTCCTCACATTTATTCTCTCTGTGTGTGTACAAAGTGATTTAATAGTTTTTGTTAATTAGAAATTCAATGTAATTGTCTTCCTCTTTTGTAGGATGACAAGGACTTGGTGCATGAGTTTGTCCACTCGGAGGGACTGGAGGCCCTCATCAAGCTGGGCTCTGAGGCTGATCAGAACTACCAGAACTACATCCTCAGAGGTAAGAAACTAATTATCCAGAATCAAGATCTATTATGGCCCTCTTTAAGCTTTTACCCATCTCCTGCTCTCCTCCCTGTCCCCTTCTCTGCATCCCTCCAAAAGTACTTACATTCCATCATAAAACTTTGCTCAGATGCAAATCAGAACTATAAAGCTACATCCTCGGGGATAAGATTCTATTCCAGATCTATTATGGACCTCTTCAACCTGCCTTCATCACCCTATCACCCCTATTGTGTTCAGATCCCTTGCCCCCTTTAACTGTTCATACTCTTTAGCTTCATCAAGTTTTACTCAGAAGAAAATCATATCTAACACGATGAAACTGCACTGGTTTTCAAATTTAGGAACCTTATCCAGATCTATTAACCCGATCACTACAGGGACCGAGAATTCTCGGTTCCCGATGCGCCTACTCATATACGGGAACCGAGGTTTCTCGGTTCCGAGAAAGGGCTATATTAATTGCATAAACATACATGTATGCATCTTGTAAGTACAATATTAGTTAGCTGAATACAAAGATTGAACCCTTGGCTACATGTATCAAGTTTCTCAGACTCTAGTTGCATGGTTATTGTTTTATTACAATTTTATCATGGTAATACACAAGTCTACTTTCAGGATATTCGTATACAAACACATATACAAGCCAGTTCACAGAAGTTGCCAGATTTTCACTTCGCTGAGCCTATACCATGCATATCGATCGCCTCTATTGTGTGTACTACTTGACCAGCGAACTCACGCTAGGTTGAATAGAAGTGAATACAATGCCATGGTCAAGCAGATATCGATCGGTTCTTTTGTGCGCGGCCAATGCGGTAATTCGACCGGTCCGTAAAATAATCTCGTATATAGCTATTGAAGCAGTATATCAAATGGCGTGGTAAAGGGGTTAATGACCCCTTTCACCTGCCCTTGTACCCCCTTGCTGCCCACCCCCCCCCCCCCCCCCCTCCTTCTACGTTTATAAATTATATATAATGTATGCAGCTCCTTCTTTGGTTATTTGTTCCAGTCCTATAAGTGATAGGAGTTGTTACATTTGGAAATGTTTTTGTTATGAATATTTAGATTTAATAAAGATGTTAAATGTTCTTTCCCATCTTGTTTGATTGCAGCCATTGGTCAGATCATGCTGTACATGGATGGTATGAATGGCGTCATAGAGCACAATGAGACCATACAGTGGCTGTATTCACTCCTAGACTCACAGGTAAGTCTACCGCTGGACCAGGTCCATCATCTACTGGACCAGGGCTTGGTTGCAGAAAGAGTTGCAATCGATTGTAAACAATCGGATCATGTGATTAAATGCGCAAATCTTATTGGTTCAAATACTGTGCATATTTTTTTAATTTGCAATTAATAATAACTTTACAACAGATTGCAATTCTTTCTGCAAGGGGTCCCAGGACTAGTAAAAAAAAAATAATTCTACCTCTGCACCAGCACAATTTTATGAAAGTTGTAATATATTGACCTGATTGGACAACTCCATGAAGATTTTCAACCGGACAATGACTGCATGACTGTTGTAATTTCCCGTGTCAAAACTCATCCATACCCATAGTTTTGATCAATAAAAGGGATTGAAATTTCAGCTACAATAAAATGCTACTTTGGGGCTGATGATTTCAGTTTCAACCACCAAAAAGTGTGAGTAAATTAGTTTACTTGCCTGACCAGCCACCAGCAAAAAAGTTTGTTTTTGGAGACCTGTATACAGTGTATTTCATGACAGTCTTTTTACAAGGGGTGTGCTCATTCTTATAAAGTTCTGCATGATCAGTATCATTTGGGTTGGTCTTTTATACATTAGTTTGTAGATTTGATGATAAAACTAAGGAGGGAATTTTTGAAATGTTTGGGAAAACATTAAAACTATATTTATAGACAAAATGTGTCAGTTTAGGTCATGAATTGACGTGTGCAGTGATCTCACCAGGGATGCGATTACAGTGTACATCTGATTGAACTTGATACGTTTGAAGATAATATATCAAAGATATTTTACTGATAACATATCAAATATATCAGATTTAGTGTTGATTTGTCAAACTTTGTTAAATCTACTTACTACATGTAGTATTAGTGTTATTGAAATGGATAAGAAAGTTAATGACTATGTGGGAAACGATTTAGGAATGATTTGTCAAAATGTAAAATCTGCAAGATCTTTTTGATGAAATGGACAAGAAAGTTAATAATCGTGTGGGAAAAGATTTAGGATTGATTTGTCAAAATGTAAAATCTGCAAGAACTTTTTGATGAAATGGACAAGAAAGTTAATAATTATGTGGGAAAAGATTTAAGATTGATTTGTCAAAACGTTAAATTTATTTGTACTTCTTTTTGAAATAGAAAAGAAAGTTCATATGTGGGGGACGGATGAGACATAAATAGAGATTGGGTGTCAGACTCATGTACAATAGCATGAATGAAGTGCAGTAATTGACTGTAAACAATCTTAACACCCCTGTCAAAATTGAAATTCATAATAATATAAAACGTATATTTAAACGAAATGGACACTGATATTCATAATGTGGGCAATATATATGTACAAAATGAATATATATGCAAGCCTCCACACTAACTTTTCTTTTTTTCTACTGGCCCATTCGGACATGTAAAATCATTAATATTTAAATTTCACTTGCCCGAACATAACATTTTCTTGCATTAAAAAAAAACAATGTGAAACGAATTTGATTTACACTGGAGGAGTTATTTTTTCTTTATTTTGTAGTTGAACAGAAATGATAGTTGCCCAATTGGGCAACTAGACTACCATTTTAAAAAATTGTACTTGACTGACTTCAATTGATTTTACTTGCCCTGTGCAATCGGACAAGTTCAAGTACAGTGTCAAGCCCAATATACATGTATACGGAACAAAGTGAGGCAGGAAAGTGCAAAGAATGGGGTACGTTTAGGGAGGGGTTTAGTACAAGATGTGTGACGAATGGAGAAAGTTAGTCACCGTTGATTGAAGAGATAATAGGTCTAAATACGACAGGGAGTTGGGCAGTCTCAGCTTGAGATTCAGTCATCGATTCAATCACCACATCACTCAAGATAACAGGCAGGCTTGCCCAAGGAATTACATATACTTTATATAAGATAAAGGTGTGGCATGCTTTTTGTTTTCAATGCTACATGTATATTCAAAGTTTCAATAGACCAAGGGTTGCCACAGAGTAGTGAATAAAATACACGGAGGCCCCAGGGCCAATTAGACTCCAAAATGCCAAAAAGAGCCCTAGTGAATCAGAATAGAGTTCAATGCTTGCAAAACACATTTTAGAGTGCTATTTTCATGTAGGCAAGCTTGAAAAGTAGCCTTTAAAAAGATTTATTTATATTTTTTCCCTGCCACAGAGAAGAACAAAATCATATTCAATTAGGGGATGAATTACAAAGTTTGATGACGTACCAATCAAATAAAGGAAAAGGACTTAAGGTGAAATGTAATGATGAATGATTGTTGGAAGGATTGAAGATGAGTGACGAATAGTGAGAGTTTGTCACCGATGATAGAACAAAAAAGATGACAAATGCAGTGGGGAGTTGGCAAAATTCAGAGCTTTAGGCTCGGTCACCCCTTCAATCACCATATCATTCAAGATTAGTCGCAGGATTGCCCAGTTGACCGTTTGTCAAGGAGTGACAAAAGAAGCCAAGTATTTAGTATTTATAGCCCATTAAGTGCTGCTGGCCTATACATGCATAATACCTCAATGGAATTTGCACTGTGTGGTACTATGTGTATTAATCCTCCCAGTCCGTCCATCCCTCCCTTCTCATCGACTAAATCCTGCTGCACAATTTTATCATTTGCCCATTTCCTGGACCAGTTGTCTCTAGATTACAAAAAGGATGACAGGTATTGAGTATGTTAACCCAAGCCTCCACACTAACTTTGTTTTACTTGCCCATTCTGGCAAGTAATATCATGAATTGTCTAATTTTACTTGCCCAACCAGAAAATGTACCTCCCGAAAAAGAACAATGTGAACATCCATTTCATGATAAGAGGTAATATTCTCTAGCCCTCCCCCCCCCCCCCCCCTTCTACTTCCCACCTACATCCTTCAGCACAATCTAATCCCAAGACATGCCTCTATTCTGTCAAATATCATCACCTAGTTCCTCTCCCAGAATATTGCAATTCGCTCATCCAAGATACAAATCAAATCCTACTCTGCAACATCACCATTTACCCCTTTGTCCAAAGATGACATCAGATGACGTGTACTTTAGTATATTAACCCACTGATGTGTAATAGCATACTGGAATGTATCATTACATTGTTCAAAAAGCGTTAACCTTTATGTCCACTTTCTTCCATTCGTTACCCCTCCCCTAAATCCAATATCCAAAAACAATTCCTTCTGCACAATCCAATCCCAAAACATGATACCATTCTGTCAAATATCATCACTTAAGTTCATCTCCCTGACTATCTGCAATCCAACAATCCACCCTCATCTACATGTAGATACAAATCAAATCCTACTCTGTAACATCATCATTTGCCCCTTCTTCTAAAGATGACAACAGATGACAGGTGCTTAGTATGTTATCCCAAAAATGTATTTAATAACATACTGGAATGTATCATTACATTGTTCGGAAAGGGTTTATCTCCTTGTCCACTACTTCCACTCATCACACCCCCCCCCCCCACCCTTGATACAGGAACAAATCCTCCTGCACAATCTTACCCCCAAACCTGTCACTATTCTGTCAAATATAATTGCTACTTTCAGCCTTTGTGAGCATTAGTTGTCGGGCGATTGGATTTGATCTAGTTTATTCTTGTCATTTATCATCTTCTTTGTGAGCGTCTCTTTCGGGTGTGTCTGTAGTATTTTGCTGGTGACATTTCTGTTACAAGTTAAGGCCAGCTTTACTTACATGTAGGACAAAACTAGGACAAATCAAATGAAGAATGCGAAGAAGCCAGAGAAAATACGGGATAAAAACAATTGATGAAAACTAACGTGACATTTGAAAATATGTGATGATTCTGTCACACTTTTTGAAAATATCAAACCTATTTGGTATGATGTGATTTGATTTGATATGGTATTCAGGACTGCCAAACAGTAAAACATATAACCATAAACATATTTATTTATAGAATATGAACAAATATGAATCAGAATGGCACATTGTATACGAATAAATATGAATTGTTCAAAACATGATAATAGCATAACATAATAATAAAATCAAGTTAGTTTACATGTTGTTATTAAAGGGTACCACCACCCAAGAATAATAATCTTTTTATAGAAAGGTAACATCTTTAGTATTCCATTCCTTCAATAAGTTCACAAAAATATGTTTTCAGAAAAAATATATAATTGGAAAACGCATCACCATTCTCAGCCATGCGGTCACGGGGCGGTCACGCGGTCTGAATGCGCAGACTATTATGCGAGCAGAGCCAGCGGCGCTCTATGCAGAGTGAACGAATCATCCGGGATTCTATTGACGTACGCGTGAATTGCATTGGCGCACTCGCAAATGCCTGGCCCGTGTGGAACCACGAGATAGCCGTGGTTCCGTAAGTGGTGGAAATTAATTGCTTTGTTTATGAATTACACAACCCTTTGCAAAATGTTGGGTATCTATTTGATATCACAAAACGGTAGCAAAACATATAATAATGTGTTGTCCTTTGCCTGGTGGTCCCCTTTAAATGAGGCATGATATTCTCGGAATGCTCGTCTAGACAGATAAATTTGATAACAATCGGGACCCTTATTTATCTTGAATGTGTAAATTGATGTAGATGATTTTGATAACAATGCTGAAAGTTATGTTATGAATCTGATCAAAAATTGTGACATTCCTTATGTAAATTTGTCCAATCTGTTGACCTTCGAAAGCAGGAAAATGGTGGGTTAGTGGAAATCTAATATTAGTAAAAGTATATTGAAAAAATTGGCTGTCTAGCCTTCTCATAAGGATTTCCATCCTGTTTTTAAAGGGTGGAAATGTTAAAATATTAAGTAGGTCAAGACGATGGCTGTGTGAACTTGGTGCCCCACATTTTAACTCAATGTGGACTCCAATTTCTTCGAGGGAGCAGGTTAAACCTCTTAGCATTACATGACAAAAAAACCTACATTAACCAATAGAAGATGATTTCATATTGGTATAACGTGCATGGTCCATACGCCCTAACCCAAGTATTTTGGGGAACAGTCCTGGGGGGTGTTTCACAAAGATCCTAAGTTGGACTTAACAATTATGGAAAGCTGTGTGTTTCTTCGAAATGAATTAACAATTTTATTTTAAAAGGCATTTAATGTTGATCCAAATTATGATTATATTTTCTATTATCAAGGAGATTTCATGTTCTTGATGTAAAATTTATGAAAACTCTCAAATATATTTGCCTATTCGCTTTTGAATTTTTTGTTTACCAAGGCTACAAATGGCTTTCCATAATAGTTAGGTCCAACTTAGAGATAAGTTCAACTTAGGATCTTTGTGAAACACCCCCAGATTGGGTAAACCCATTTAACTCTATGGGGGACTGCAAAATCAAGTAGGGAACATATTAACCCATTGCCTACCGGGGAAACTGGTAAAGCCCTGTATTAACTCTGGCATTGGCAAAATCTAGTACTTAGGGAATAGGTTTAACCCATTACCTACATGTACAAGGAAACTGGTAGGCCCTTATTAATTCTACGAGGAACAAGTTGACCCATTGCCTATTGTTTTGAGTTGAGTTTGAGTTTGATGTTTTATTATCCAAATAAAAAGTACATCAATATAACAATCAAATGTCAATGTGTAACATAAATATTAAAAGGATAATTGGGACCAGAAAATAGCATTAAATGCTAATCGTGTCTGGTACCATTAACGCACATACAGTAAGTAGCACAACAATGAGAATATAATAACAATACTGTAAATAAATATGAATAACTGTTGAATACATACTTAAACTACAAGCTATTCTACATCTATGCTAAAATATGTTCTGTGATTAAATAAAAAGCTTTGGTATTTAACACTAAATGAAAAGATAAAGGATTATATAATGTAATATTTACAAAAAGGCAAGAACCTCGGTTAAAAGTTCAAAACAATTATTCTATTAAAGGTAGTTCAGATTCGTCAAATGAGATGCGCGGCGCCATCTTGCATACGCGTTGCGCACGGTGCGTAATGCACGTTAGCTCAGTGTCATGCGGTGCGCGCAAACTAACCCAGTTCAAAATGGCGACCCGCTATGTAGCATCCCCACGCTTGATGCCCTTTAACATTTGTTATATTAGAGTTCTACGAAAGCAAGACACTGATGCTTTCTCCCTTACGTACGGATAGTGGTAAATCATTCCAAAAGCATGTAACCTGGTGGACCCTGTATTAACTCTACAGGGATTAAAATATCTAATATGCAACAGATTAATACAAATATATTGTTCTTCCAAGAAGAATAAGCCACAACAATACGACCCCGAGTCCAGCTTGTACCCAGACATCCAACCCTTTCTATTCTCTAATCGGAAACACCAGTGTTTCAGTGAATCATCTATAATTGACCATGACAGACGCAATGAGTCAAACATCCATGTAGTTTCTATTTTTTTTCTCCTTCTTCATAATTTCTATCTTGATGATAAAATCTCGGCTTATAAGGACTGTTTTGTTGCGGTTCCATCTTTGTCTTCTGTTTTAGGCTGCCTCCGTCAAAGCGAAATATCATTGCAAACTGTTCAAGAGGGTACTTCAGATTGCGTGTAAAATATAAACAGCAACATTAAAATCTATATAAAAGTGGAAATTAATCATTTTTTTTGATATGATGTTGGTATAACCCTTATTCTCCATACTACCCAGCATTAGCATTTCAGGCTGGGTCATGAATGGGTTGATAAAGAAAAAGAGTAGGTTAACTAATTTATAGATCATTCATAAATGATTATTACTAGATAATTTTCTGTTTTGGAGCCCCCAAAACAGGGAGATACCTGGACATTACACTCAGAATCAGCCATCCACTATAATGTGTACTAATGTATTGATCAAGAGTCTTCTAGAATATTGAAGGGAAAAAAGGGTTTTATTATGATTTTTTTTTTACCAGGTAGATGACATTGTAGTAAACTCCTCGCCCCCTGTTTTGGACCTCCCAGACGATAACTTCCCGACATTCAACAAGAAACCCCTCTTAGATTCTTAATATCATCAGAGTTCAAACTGGCAAGAATATATGAGTAATGCCACCAGAATAAGACCGATATATTCTCTATAGTCCCAAAATCTCTGCCCAGGGGCTTGCATTTACGGACCAGCGACAGTTACCATGGTAATTCATATCATTGGCTCTAACTCATATGCCAATATGCTAGAAAATATTAAACCCAAAAGAATGTGGCAGCCCACACATACTTGTACTCTCATTCAACCGTAAAGGCTTATCCAAGCATATCTAGAGATCAGTGGAACTAGGGCTGGTCCTGATTGAGCCCTCGCCCCCCTGGTTTCTAAATTCCCCCTTGATTACTAGTATATGATTTTAGAAAATATGCAAACAAGCTTTCCATTCCCTCCCTTCTTATACATGGTATGTTGCTAGTACTGCAAACCTACTGACGTATTCACATAACCATAGAAACCGATAACTTATAAACAACATTTTTACAAACAAGCAAAGATATGTGCACAATATGAGAAATGCTACCAAAATGCAAAATACTGTTACAAATGTACACATATTCTCAATAGTCCCAAGCTCTAAATACCCCAGATTGATATTAATTATTACAAACGATATATACATTTATTCCCCTGTCCCACCCTTTCAGTCTTCCCTAAGAAAATGAACCACTCTTATAATATTCATTCTGAGATCCAATGCATAGGTAGGTATTATGGTAGGTAGTCCTTCGAAGTCAGGGATGACGTTTCCATGTTTCCATTCTACAAGTGAAACCCTTCATATACACACATTTATATTCTGTATCAGCAAACAAACTCAAGGGGAATTTGCTAGATTAATTGAAAGATAAAAATGGATAGTAAAGACAGATAAGATTTGGTTGAAACAAAACTAGTGAATTATTCAGATGTACCAGTTCTCTGCTGGGTAGGCAAGAGAGAGGGTTTAATCTATTTGCCAAAGGGAGACTTGAATCCATGACCTACCATACAGCAGTCATGCATTCTAACCACTCGGCTACAACCACACTCTATTCTGTCTGTGAGTAACGGGACAACAGAATCAAGCACATGGGTTTAATTGTTAGAAATGGGAATGGTTTGGGTTTATAGTCAAGTTCACTATGTGTAAATCAATTGTTTCGTTCAAATTTTGGGGAGATTTTCTGATCTTTACATTTTTGGAAACGTGGAAGTATACTAAATCTAAAAAGCCATGTTGCCATTTTTTTGGAAGCCGCCATGGGTGCCATATTGGCGTTTCAAAATGGACGCCTTAATCAACCCTTTTGGCCTATATCTCTATATCTAAGCCAGCTAGTTGATCATTTTTGGTGTCTAAACCCATATATTCAGGACCGAGACATTGAATGGCAATAATTAGAAGACATGAAAATGACGTCACCATTGGATTTTCAAAATGGCCGCCATAAATATCATTGAATAGGGCTTAAAATATAACATTTGTATCTAAATACACATTTCCAGGGCCACACATTTGAACGATATGAGTCATGATTCATTCAATGACAGCAATGATTGTTTTAAAAAATGGGCCCAAGAATGGCCCCTCACCCCCCCCCCTCCCCCCCCCCCCCCCCCCCCCCCCACCCAAGCCGTAAAGCTGTATACCAGGCTGGGCAGGCTACAACTCTTTGATGGCAACTAGCAAGACAGTGACTGAGGTTGGTGCCTTTCCTCTACTCCCAGAAGTAGCACATGAATGGTCAGCTCTTCTCACAATTATCATGCAAGCCAAAAAGGTTGAAAGAGCTGGAAGTTGGGAATGATCACCTCACTGTTTGACATGGCACTGTATGAGAAGGCGATTCAGCTTGTGCATGCAAGACCAGAGCTTAAAAGGCAAAGTATTGCCTAGACTAGTAGAGCTACATGTCGTCATGGCTGCTTTGAGAGCTCTTGGTTCGTCGATTGAAAACTCTGGTATACATGATGCTTGGACAGAGGCAGATGTATATGGGCCAGCTACAACCAGACAGATTCTGAAGTGCACCCACTACAAGCATTCCTTGCATGCCCACATCTATTTTTCCATGTTTCCATGACAACCCAGATCTGAAAGATGCCTGTAGTAAAGAAGAGAAGTAGAAGTAGAAGACGCCTATGTAGACCTAGGATCAAACGCCGATTTGTTCAAACTTGCAAACACCCACTTGAATCAAGTACTTGAAAGTGCAGATGTGGCGACAAGGCTCCGGGAGTGGGAGGTTGAAAAATCAAAGAATGCCATGTTCAGATCCATGATGAACTACTTGCACAGGGTGGAAACTATCCTCTTCTTCATAGCAGCATCCCGAAATGCAGACCTGTCCCTTCACCTTCGCCTGGAGAGGCTCTCAGTAAGCTGTTCTTCGCAATGCATCAAGTAAAAGCGACTCTGGCCACGTTACGTATCAGACATGCATACACTCAATAATAACAACCCTCAGACATGGATAGAACTGGAAGATGGCAACATCTCAGTGTCAAAGAATGCTACCCCGTTCACTTCCTTTGGTGCAGATCATGCTTGTGAGCATTTGAACTAGCTCATGAAAGTCCATGCTGGTCTCATAGGTATTTCCAACAACGCAAATGCCAGACAATGCTTCTTCATGGCGGCTCCTGAACTATCATGCTTGGTCAAGGAGTTTAAGGGTCAATTCAGCATAGAAGCAAAGAAGCCTACAGATCATCATGATCTTTCTCCCAGTGTGTTTAGGAGGGAACATGATACTGTCTGCAAGATCAAGGCTGCCATTCTCAGTCACGGCAATCCTTTTGCCGTTGAAGGTGAAAGACTCTACAACTTGGTAACCCATGATTATGTTCCACAAGAGTACGTTTATCAGATCCTGAACATGGATGCCATTGGACAGAAACTATATGAAGACTATGTAGCAGACCGATTGAACGGCAATGTCAGCATCTGGACACCCGTAAAGAAAGAAAACAACAATATGTATGTGTCTGGAAGCAAGAAGCACACTGTTTAGATCCGTGACAAAACAGTAGACATGAAGGAAACAAAGGATCTGTATGGGAGACTTATGGTCCTTGCACGGTATAGTAGAGAATTCGATCAAAAACATGCAGTTGGAAACTACGAGTTCACCCTGACACCAAGGGCTCTGTTTTCGCCAAGTGGTTCTCTCCTGCCATGCAGCGACAAATCAAAGCTGATACACGCCCTTGAAAAGTTGACAGCAACAGAAACACAAGGCAATGATCTACAACACAAATTGGAAAGCGAGATGTCTAATACTCGGGATAAAGAAATGGACATCACAGCTGATGAAGACGACACTCCCAACCGCAAACGTAACATCGCAGTGGTAGACTGGATGGTGCTAGTCCAACAATTGACCAAGAAGCCAGCAACGATGGTAACAGTAAATGATCTTAGCAAATGCTTCAATGACCGACTTCAGGACCTCACAAGAAACCATGATGAAATAGTTCTTGTGTTTGACACCTACAGGGAAGATTCGCTGAAGTCCGACACCAGAGAAAAAAAACGGCATGGGAAAGATCCAATCCAGTACCAAGTGAAAGATGATACTTGCATCAAACACCTCACCATGAGTCGTTACCTATCCCATGACCAGACTAAAGCTGACCTTACAGACTACATAGCCACCACGATTCTTGAGTACAACCAGGATTCTCCAAAGGTCATTGTCACTTCCGCGTCAGGACACACTAGATCCAACAGGGACATGCGGTTTGACGAGAACAACCACGAGGAGGCAGACACGTTGATGATCTGGCATGCCGTATAGCTGCTACTAAGCGAAATGGAAAAGATGCACATCTAACGTTCTTCTCTCCTGACACTGACGTTCTCGTGCTGGCAATAGCCAATTATGACGCTCTACCACATAACACCTCAATATCAATGAAGTCGGGAGAACTCCAAAGTCCGTCCATGCTTTCTCAGGAGCAGACAACACGGGGAGATTCGCAAAGATAGGAAAGGCGACATGGTTCAAACTGTTCATCGAGGCAGATGATAGATGCTTTAATGAAACTGTCAGATGGGGCTGATGTGACAGAAAATATGTTGTCCACACTGGCTTCATTCGTTTGTACTGCACACTGCCCTAAGTCGAGAAAGATACGGGAGATACCAGAGCTGCGATGGCACCTATTTTGTAAGAACATGGCAGAGAGTGACAGATTGCCTCCAACACTGGGTGCCTTAAAACAGCATATCCCAGCTAGCCACCTGAAGTCGGGCCGATGTCGGAAGTTGGTTGCCGGATGTCGGCATATCGCCGTTGGCTCGAGGTTAAAATGTCCGCCAGCCCAACATCGTCACTACGTCATTTTTGTGATATATTGGCATAAAGTCATTTTCCGACAATGGCCCAACATCATGTTATGAGATGATGTTGGGCCATTGTCGGAAATTGACGTTATGCCAATATATCACAAAAATGACGTAGTGACGATGTTGGGCTGGTGGACATTTTAACCTCGAGCCAACGGCGATATGCCGACATCCGGCAACCAACTTCCGACATCGGCCCGACTTCAGGTGGCTAGCTGGGATCCTACGAGCGCATAGGCAAGCTAGAGTGTGGGGCCAGGCCACCGTTGCTCATCAAGAGCTACCCAATCCACTCGACTATGGGTACTTCAAGGACGTAGACGGACAGATTAAACCCTCCACGACGGAAGTGCCTCCAGCTCCGAAAGCCATCATCGAAGTAGTGAGATGCCATTGCAAGGGAGACTGCACATCACAAAGATGTACATGCTTCAACAATGATTTGCCGTGTACAGACCTCTGCCAGTGTTGCGCGGTGTGTGACAATGATGAAGATTCCCACTTTGAAAATAGTGCTTCAAGAGATGATGATAGCGACTGAGGAGCAGACACAGAGCTATTACAATATCTAGTGAACTTTGAACAGTAAAACACTAGCGCATTATTGAATTGACAACATTATTTTTTTCTTCGGAAATGACATGTTTGTATATGTTCATATTCAGATCCCCATCTGTGTGTGGTTGGATCTAAATTAGTGACATTCAGGGTCAAACACAGTGTTTGTGGAAGGGCAAAGACCACAGAAGGGCGGAAGCTGTGCCATTTTAGACTTGTAAGATGTATGTAATTAATTGATGTTCCTATAGGAAGGAAGCCCCCCCCCCAAGCCACTCCCTTCCCCACCTTCTTGGTATGCCACTGTTCTGGGGTGAGGGGACAGTACAGAAGTCTACATGTTTTCCGAAAAGGCCCAAGCTGTGCCAAAATACATTTGTTTTTGTTCAGGCTATTTGAATTATTGACCCCCAACCCCCCAGCCCCCTTGGTATGCCACTGTTCTGGGGCTGAGGGGAAATATTGAAGTCTACAGTCAATGTTCTCTTAAATGGTGCAATTGTTATTCGTATGCATGTTCATTTGTTATGTTCTTATATGAAAATTCAAAAATACCCCCTCCCCCCCCCCCCTTTCCTAGCCAACCCCCTTCTCCCTAGCTATGCCACCGCTCCAAATTGTTGAATGGGGTCTTTATGACAACCTAGCTCCTTAAAATTAGGTTTACCATCCATTTTTAGTGTTATAGAAGAATTTAAGGCGGAGTTATATACAAAAACAAGTTGAAAATCTCAGCCATTTTGAAAATCCAAGATGGCCGCCATAATGGCTTCGGAAAAAATGGCAACATGGATTTTTAGATTTGGCATACTTCAAACATTTCAAAAATGTTGAATATAAAAAATCTCCACAAATTTTGAACGAAATTACATAAGGAACCCGACTATTAAGACAAAGCTGTTGTTGTGAGGATATTACCTATTATTATATATTACCATTGCCTAAGTCTGGGACTAATAGCAGAGGGTACATGACTTGTTTATCAAGATGTTGTTGAGACATTCATTGAGGTGTTTATCATTCTAAAAATCTTGATCTCATTTGGTAACCTTTGGCACAAATATGGGAGTGTCATGCAATCCTCAAATAAGGATGTTTTTCATGAATATTTTATATCAGGAATTGGAGCTACAGTCTACATCATTACATGTCTTCTTAAATAAGCGCTAACTGTTAATGATACTGTTATACTGATTAAGTCTCCTGCTTTTACAGAGAATAATTTAATCGCTCTTTTCATTTGAGCAATCCCCCAAAAAGAATTGGTGAAATAAATATGTTATGCTAGAAGTTACAGCCACAATCTACCTAGTAGTCACACTGATGGACTCATTGTTTTTGAGGATAATTTAATTGCTCTATAATCATACTTTTATCTGGTGCAGCGTTTCAGATAAGGCTCTCTCCTAAAACACTGATGAAAGTTTGTCAGTCTGAGAGGCATTTGTAACCTCAGACAGTAGCAGAGGGTGTCTTCCTATTTCCTTCTTAAGCCATGGTTTATCCTGCTACCTTCAGTCATGTATTTTACTGCTGCCTTCAGTCATGTATTTATGCCTCCGCAACGAAGTAGCCGGAGGCATTATGTTTTCGGGTTGTCCGTCCGTCCGTACGTACGTCCCGTTCTCGTGATCGCGTTATCTCAAGAACCGATTGACGGATTTTCACCAAACTTGGGTCATGTATGTATCTTGGGGGGCCAATGATCTGATTAGATTTTGGGGTCATTAGGTCAAAGGTCAAAGGTCACAGAGCTCATTATATATGCAAAAATAGCTCGTGATCGCGTTATCTCAAGAACGGATTGATGGATTCTGACCAAACTTGGTACATGTATGTATCTTGGGGGGCCAATGATCTGATTAGATTTTGGGGTCATGAGGTCAAAGGTCAAAGGTCACAGAGTTCATTATATATGCAAAAATAGCTCGTGATCGCGTTATCTCAAGAACGGATTGATGGATTCTGACCAAACTTGGTACATGTATGTATCGTGGGGGGCCAATGATCTGATTAGATTTTGGGGTCATGAGGTCAAAGGTCAAAGGTCACAGAGTTCATTATATATGCAAAAATAGCTCGTGATCGCGTTATCTCAAGAACCGATTGACGGATTTTCACCAAACTTGGGTCATGTATGTATCTTGGGGGGCCAATGATCTGATTAGATTTTGGGGTCATTAGGTCAAAGGTCAAAGGTCACAGAGCTCATTATATATGCAAAAATAGCTCGTGATCGCGTTATCTCAAGAACGGATTGATGGATTCTGACCAAACTTGGTACATGTATGTATCTTGGGGGGCCAATGATCTGATTAGATTTTGGGGTCATGAGGTCAAAGGTCAAAGGTCACAGAGCTCATTATATATGCAAAAATAGCTCGTGATCGCGTTATCTCAAGAACGGATTGATGGATTCTGACCAAACTTGGTACATGTATGTATCTTGGGGGGCCAATGATCTGATTAGATTTTGGGGTCATGAGGTCAAAGGTCAAAGGTCACAGAGTTCATTATATATGCAAAAATAGCTCGTGATCGCGTTATCTCAAGAACGGATTGATGGATTCTGACCAAACTTGGTACATGTATGTATCTTGGGGGGCCAATGATCTGATTAGATTTTGGGGTCATGAGGTCAAAGGTCAAAGGTCACAGAGTTCATTATATATGCAAAAATAGCTCGTGATCGCGTTATCTCAAGAAGGGATTGACAGATTCTGACCAAACTTGGTACATGTATGTATCTTGGGGGGGGGGGGGGGGGGCAGATGATCTGATTAGATTTTGGGGTCATGAGGTCAAAGGTCAAAGGTCACAGAGCTCATTATATATGCAAAAATAGCTTAAGATTGGAAATCTCAAGAACTGAATATCAGATTTCAATCCAACTTGATACCTGAATGTATAATAGGGAACAATTGTAGTCATTAGATTTTGGGGTCATGAGGGCAAAGGTCAAGGTCACTTATAGCTCATAATTGTGATACATCAAGATCTAAAAGACAGAGTACCATCAAAATTGAGTTGACAGAATTAATTCTGTGTACATGTTGATTTGGGCTTGATATAAATAAATTGCGTAATGGCAGAGGCATCATTTTCGACTGCGCGCAGTCGAAGATCCATCTAGTTTACTGCTGCCTTCAGTCATGCTCTGTATCAACGGCATGTGTTCCCAATTTAACATACTGATGTGTCATGGCTACGTAATTCGTTTTTCTCTTCATAAAATGTCTCTAGTAATTATGTTGACATGTTTAGCATGCCACCTTGCAATCAGAACACCTGGATTGAAGTGTTAAGAAGGCTGATTAGGAAATGTGAAGGTTTGCAGTTTTACTATAAATTTCTGAATATTTTTAGCTTTTGACCAAGACTGGGCTCATATTGTGTTGTTTTCATGAGAAGATATGATATTATTTATAGAGATCTAGTAAAAATTAAATAAAGGTGACTTTATTGTAAAAACAATTCCATTTTCTCTCCATTATAGGCTTGTTTCCTAGGCCTCTTTCAAGCTTCTGCTGGTGTTTGTGAAATATGTAGAGACTTATGCTTTCAGTAGCTTCCGTTGATAACTCTGAGACATAATCTTATACAAAATGTCTATATATATGTATCAATTCATAACTACTTTTTTTTATACCCCCCAGTATCGTCTTGTGATCAAGACATCACTCAAGCTTCTGTTGGTGATTGAAGAGCATGCAAGACTGTTTACAGTAGCTCTTGTTAATTCTACTCATTTGTAATTTGGCACTAAAATTATCAATAACATACATTTATCACTACTTTTTATTACCCCCAGTATCGCCTTGTGACCAAGACATCGCTCAAGCTGCTTCTGGTGTTTGTGGAATATGCCGATACCAATGCTCAGCTTCTACTACAAGCTTTCAAGGATGTGGACGCCAAGAATCGTAAGTCATACTTTATTAATAAATATTACCTGAATAGTGTCTCATAACTCTGTGGTGTATCAAAGGCAAGGAGGGGAAAACAAATTTCTACAAAGAAAAGGATTATACTGTGAAAACATTTTTAAAATTATCATGTCATTCAGAGAATTGTAATGTACCTGGGCATACAGTCATGAAAGCCTACTAGCTAAGTGTATTTTGGTATGATACTAGGGCTTAGAAACAACTATGAGTAGTTTTCTTAGTCGCATACTAGGTTAAAATAGGTTATCGCTTGTTGCCTACAAGTCAACCCTATTTAGCAACTAAAAAGACCACTTGTGTCATTTGTCCTCTTAATCTATCCCAAAATAGACTTTGCACGAAACTAAAAAGCTAGCAAGGTTTCATAAGTATTGGCCCAGGTCCGTTCAATTGTGCCATGAAACATGTACATATTCATCCCCCTAGAAGACGATCATATTTTTGGTATTTTTAACCCACTTTCTTCTCATTCAAAATTTCAGGGACCAAAATGTGGCATCGGCTGATGGAGCTGCTGAAAGATGAGGGGCAGGATACTGAGATCTTGACCTACGTCATGACCCTGCTCAACAAGGTAGGCACAGGATGAGGAGGATGATGATGATGATGAGGAGGATGATGAGGAGGAGGAGATTGGTGGTGGTGGTGGTGGTGGTGGTGATGACGATAATGGCAACAACAACAACAATTATAATGATGAATTATGATGATGATGGTGATGATGAGGAGGAGGAAGAGGAGAGGGATGGTGGTGGTGGTGGTGATGACAATGATGACGGCAACAACAGTTTTAATGATGATGTTTATGATGATCATGAGGAGGATGTGTAAGAGTGGTTTAATTCTCTAAACTCATTAAATCTATAAGAGGAAGAATTAGAGGATGATGATGGTGTTAGTGATGTTGACTTTGATGTGATGATATCTTGTTATTTTTGTAAGTATTTTTACTGTAATTGTACAGCTTTTATAATCGTTCTCTTCATCAAAATAGTTATTGTGATTGGAAGGGATTTAGGACTAGTTACAGATGATAATGACAATGTTTTCACCAGGAAGGATATACAAAATTGAAATTTGTTTTATCTTATGCATGCAGATCACATGAACTAATAGCTCATAAGTTTCAATCAAAATTATTTGTATTTCTGAAAGGATAATGTGTCTGTGTGCCAGCCCTGATGTAATGGCCTGTTATTAAAATAAATTTCATAATCATTCTTGTCTTTAGGAAAATATATATGATTAGCCAAACCTAATGTCTGGATTGTCCCCTTTTTGGGGGCCCCAGGTAAAGGAGGTCAAAGGGGAAGTAGGTGGCAATGAAAACTGTCACATTTCAGTCAAAACCGAGTAGAAACCTCGTCAAAATAAGTCAAAACATCAAAAGGGACATTTTCCTGGCACAGAGTCGTCAAAGGGCAATCAAAATGCCATCGTATTTTGGCAGCAAACATTTTAGGGAAAAAAATAGCGTAATGTAGAGAAAGATGATAAAAAGAAAAAAATTGGCACAATACAACCACACTCCCAGGTTATTTGTAGTTCAATGCCAGATGAAGCCTAAACGTGTTTGATCTGTTATTAACACGCCGAGTTGATTGTCAACAAAAGTTCATGAACATTTGATTCGCAAGTTGGCAAATTATGATGAATTACCAACATAAACACCATGGCCTATATTCATAAACCCTGCTAGCTTACATGGAGTTTAATGTCAATTCAATATTATACAAATAATGAATGTTTATGAGTGGAATGGTACGAATAATTGCATGAGGTGAAAGATAAAATGTTACATTCAATGAGGCGAAGCCGAGTTGAATGGAACATTCCATCTTTCACCGAATGAAAATATTCGTACCATTGCACGAATGGAAAAAAACATTCATTATTTGTTTTTATATGACAGATTGACACCTACTTTATTTGCTTCTTCGTGTTATAAGAATCCACACTGTCGATTAAATCGTCCAAACGGGCATCCGTCAGCAAAATAATTCCCGGTTTTGCAGCCATGTTGTGTAAAAAGCGTTGAATGGTACGTTTCCACGAATGTCATGTGACCTGAATTCAACCAATCACATTGCGAGAACATTCCAAGGTGTCATATAATGGATGATAAGGCAAAGAAAGTAATGTTTAGTAATTTGAATAGTCAAATTAGATTTTGCTACCTGCAAGTTAACCTAGGTAGTTTACCCTTTGAAGGAACTTAAAATGTAGCATTATCATCCAACAATTGCCTTAGCAAGGAACTAAGTTGAAGCCTTATCATCTAACTTGACTTAGCATGTAACTAAGCTAGAAGGGTTTCATGAATATTCCTATCATGCCAGATCTCTTTCAAACTATTGATGTCATCTCTATTGTAATGTCACATGGCCATGATCTAACTTGACTTAATAGCATGGAACTAAGCTAGCAGGGTTTCATGAATATACTGTAAGTGCGGATTCCTATCGTGCCAGGTCTCTTTCAAACTATTGAGGTCATCTCTATTGTAACGTCACATGGCCATGATCTAACTTGTCTTAATAGCATGGAACTAAGCTAGCAGGGTTTCATGAATATAGACCTGTGCAGATTCCTATCATGCCAGATCTCTTTCAAACTATTGAGGTCATCTCTATGTGGCGATGATCTAAATTGACTTAATAGCATGGAACTATTAAGCTAGCAGGTTTTCATCAATTTACAGGTGCAGATTCCTATCGTGCCAGATCTTTTTTCAAACTATTGAGGTCATCTCTATTGTAACGTCACATGGCGATGTGCTAGAATCCTTTCGTGCCAATGCTGTTTCAAACTATTGATGTCATCTCTATTATAATGTTCCTTGCATGTACAACATACATAAAGGCTGACTCATTGTTGCTAACATTGTTTGTATAGCACTGCCCTAGTTCGTTGGCCGTAAGATAGCGTTACCGAAAAGGTCTGCTGCTTCCATCTTTTGTGCGACACGCATGCTCACCCGAGTCTCACCTTAAATTAATACCCCACATACCTGTTAACCCCTTGCACACAGGGAACTTGGTGGGCTATCACTTAAGTCTATGGGGATTTTAGAATCTTAAATTGAAGACTATTTGATTTTGATATACAACTGTATGTACAACAAACATTCTCTATATATAACAGAGTACAGAGTTTTGGTTTGGTATTTTGGGAACAAGTCCTTGATGGTTTACTCCATGTAGACAGTTTGATTTTTATTAAACCATTACTCGGAGGTACTGTCTCTAGAGCTAGGGATATTATGTTAACTGTCTGGTTAACAACTGTCTGGTGTACAGTCTATACAACCAGTAATGACGGAATGATAGGAAATCTTGGCAATGATGTATGATCAAAACATTGTTGTGATCATTTCATGAGCGATAGAATGAAATATTACTTATTTGTTCTGTTTGGAGATGTGTATATCATGCAAACTAACTTACATGTAGTTGCACATTAAATCATATCCAAAGACTGTCTGACAGTGTAAAATACCAGCAGAATGATATATGCCTCTGTTTATAAAGAGTATATAAACTTTCCGACACAGTTTTTAACTTGGAAGAACACTAGCAAATATGCGGTGTGACGTTGTGCAAAGTGAATTCTCGGCATCCGCTGCTAAATGTCAAGATGCCATTCGGTATGAGGATAGTATGCCGAGAGGAAACCCAGGGAGACTTCGAGGGCTGGGGTGGGATGAGCTGACATCAGATGCCAATTAGATACACTTGTCAAGGGAGGAAACCAAAACCACTGCACTTTATTTGACATATAATAGAGAACCGAAGTGTGACGTCATCATAGCTATTTGTTGCCATGGGTTACAGTTCTAAACAATGTCAGGCAAGCCATTTATCATAATAGAATACTGATGAAGTGTGGGGTGGGATGACGGATATCAGATGCCAATTAAATACACTTGTCACGGAAGGAAACCAAAACCACTGCACTTTATTTGTCATAATGGAGTGTGACGTCACAACTGTTTATTGTTACGGGTTATACTGTAGTTTTAAACAAAATATGTGACCCAAACAACTGCACTTAATTTGACTTAATAGAGCAGTGAAGTGTGATGTCATCGCAGCTATTCGTTGCCATGGGTTATAGTACTTAACAATGTCAGGCAAGCCATTAGGTATGAGGATAATACACGAAGAGGAAACGCAGGGAGATTTGGAGAGACGGGGTGGGATGAGCGGACATCAGATGCCAATTAAATACACTTGTCACTGAAGGAAACCAAAACCAGTGCTGTTTATTGTTACAGGTTATGCTGTAGTGTAGTTTTAACCAAATATGTGACCTAAACTATTGTACTTAATTTTTCATAATAGAGAACCAAAGTGTGACGTCACAGCTGTTTTTTTGTACGGGTTATACTGTACTTTTAAACAAAATATGTGACCACTGCACCTAATTTGCCATATAATAGATCAGCAAAGTGTGATATCATCATAGCTATTTGTTGCCATCGGTTATAGTTCTAAATAATGTCAGGCAAGCCATTTGTCATAGTACAGTACCGAAGTGTGACATCATAGCTGTTTATTGTTATGGGTTATAGTTGTAAAAATGTTATAGAAGAGTAACGTAGTGTGATGTCACAGCTATTTATTTCATATCCATGGGTTATAATTCTAAACAATGTTGGGCAAGCAAAAAATGTGGGACCTTCTGGTTTCTTAGAAAGTAATCCGCCAGCTCCAACCCACTATATAAATGCCAAAATATAAGGACAAGTTGGTAAGCTTACTACTACTATTTTTAAACAAATGAATGAATGTGACATCATCACAATAGTTGCTCTATCTACCCCTCGTTCGTTAATTGGCTAAATTAATACCAGATAATTGTGATTAATGATAATTAATGAGATGACAAAGGTCATGACAAAGGTGGTGATGATGATGACGATGTTGGAATTGATAGTGATGTTGACAATCATGACACCATTCATATCATGGTGATGATGATAACAAGGATCAGGATGATGAATAAGGGTGGCAGATATCAACTCCCTAATACCCCCTATCATCACCTACAATGTAGATACTACTCACAATATACAGTGTACATTCCCTTTTAATACACATATCAATGTTATAAGGTGTTGCCAACAATCCAACATGCATACTTAACACTTTAAATACCAGATATGTTTCAGCTCTATAGCAATTGTGTGTATTGCGTGGTACAAATGTGTCACTTTGACACTCAAGGACTTAACCCAGTCATTACTTGAACCCGGTATACCATGTATTAAGTCTATGGAGAGTGCAATACCTCGCAGTCAACGGGTTAACTTGATAGCACAGCTGTCCTGACGCAATTAAGTGCCACGCTATGATTCACTAGTGCGCTATTCCACGTTTGTATGGATGCCCGTTCACCCACCCCGAGGTAATACATGTATTAGTTACCCATCGTCGTCAGCTGATGTCTTGTGATGTGACTTGTGTTGAATTCAAGATTCCACTCGTAATTGTGCTAATGAATGAAGTTTGGCTGTCTTTACAGCTCTCAGTGTGTAGGTGTATAGCTGTTTTGTGTTTTTATCAATACTAGTTCAGCAACCCCAAAGCTATATTTGATTAGTTACCCCGTCGCCTTTAGCTGATGGCATGTGACTTGTGTAGAATTCAAGATTTCACTCATAATTCCCCTAATGAACTTTGGCTGTCTTACTGAGCTGTACCATATGAAACGTCATCCGAGTGCCTTTTAGCGTGCGCCAACGAAAGGGGGTTGTGTAACTGGTGTTGTTGAATCGCTGCTATGTCGGTTGTTATGTAACCCATTTTTATTAGTGCAAGGCAGATGACCTTTCATATGGTATTGTTGAAAAAAACATGGCAGCCTCCAGTGTTCAGTCAAAGCATATAATAGTGGTTTCAAGAAACATTAATTATTTCCATAATTAGTGAATCCAAAAAGTAAATATACGACTAGAAGTGGCAGGAATTATGCACTTATCAGTAACAGCAGGTTTTGTTTCCTTTTAAGGACCAGCTATATATTGAAAGCTGTAAGATGGCCATAGTTCATTATTTTTAAAAGTCGGCCGTACAAGTTCACCCTATAAGGACTAAGTTATGAATAAGCTACAGAGTTCTTATTGCTGTTGGTACTTATTTAGAGGGTAAGTTGAGGGGTGATCTAAAGTAGATGAGAAATGAGCCAGAGTTCATTATTTTTTTAACTACCGTATTTGTCGGTGTATTAACCGCCCCTTTTTTCTCCAAAAAAAAGCTCCAAAATGGGGGGAGCGGTTAATACACGGAGATAGGAAAATTGTACACGCAAATTGACTAGCCAGCGCCGGGCCCTAATACGATGCGGTTAATACACGGAGATAAGATTCACAAGTGACCAAAGTCCACCTCAGCAAGGCATTCATACTCATACGATGCACGGAAAATACAAGCATATTCCCCCAAAAACAGGTCAAGCAGTGTCTTTTATGTTTCTCTTTTACCTCTTCCTAAATATTGCTCGTTGTTGCTGCGAAAGCGGCTTGGAAGATTCACGATCATTGCTTCGATCTTAGTACGAATCCTAACATGCACCCGGCCGCGCGACTGGCGCTTGGCCGAGCATGCAGGCGGGGATTCTCTTTCCCGACAGGCGCGACCCCCGGCCGCCGATGCTCCAATACAGCCCGCCATATCACTCATATACTTTGCGTGCAGGTTATCGGGTCTATTTTGTTACGCGAGATATCCATCCGCCGGGGATTTCCCCAATTCCCGGGGGATGGATCTCTCGCGTAACAAAATAGACCCATAACCTTCACGCAAAGTGTACCAGTGATATGGCGGGCTATCGGAGAATTTGTTTAGTACCGGGCGGACTGGATGTCAACGTTTGAGAATCGTTTCATCCATGTCGACGATCGACGACGATCGTATGCCGTATTACTCGCTATTATTACTTACTATTTCTGAAACAGTTTTCAAGAGTAGATTCAACATAATTTGAACTAGAAAGAAGGAATAACATTAAGGTACAGTTTTTTTTAAATCTCCATTCTGATTGTTTTATTGGTGAAATCTTCGTTTTGTTGTCTAACGTTTTATGTAGTCCCATGTGTAGTGATCCGTGTGGCAAATTCAACAGAAGTTATAGATTCTTCTGCTGTGAAGAAGGCCTGATAATTTTCTTTATTTACTTCGGAGACTTCAGTAAATAAAACAAAATTCATATGCAAAAATTCTCTGATAGATAAGCTATTTTTGGTACCTTTCCTAAGAAAATGCTGACCATCTAAAGACTAAAAATCAAGAATTATACTATCAAATTTTTTTTTTTTCATGGAAAAACGGCCAAAGTTGGGGGTGCGGTTAATACATCGGAGCGGGTAATACACCGACAAATACGGTAGTCCTGTACAGGTTAACTCAATAAGGACCCAGTTATGAAGAAGCTACATAGTTATTATTAATAATAATAATAATATGAACATTTATATAGCGCAGCTACTATAAATATATACTCTAACGCGCTTAAATAATTATTTAATTATTATTACCCATGGTCATCAGGTACATTTCAAACCCACACAATGACATTGCATACTTTCTCAACTCCCTGGGGAGCATACTAGCCGAGCTGCCATTGATGATGGCGCTAAAGCTAATTAACACCCGACCATGGTACCCATTTACACACCTGGGTAGAGAGCAGCAGTTGTGGATTAATTGTCTTGCTGAAGGACAATCGCAGTGGGCCTACACAGGGTTCGGACTCGGGATCTCACGATCGGAAAGCGCGCGCTCTACCAATCTTGCCACACCACGTCCAAGTATTGCCCTAAGTATTTGAAGGGTTAGTTGAGGGGCGATCTAAGGAAGATGAGAACCTCCCCGGCTGTGAGAGGGAAGATTCCATTATATTCATTGGGTCGTCCCCGCTGTGAGAGCTAATCAACGCCTGCATCATATTACCTTCTTACCCTGTATCTCTCGTGAACCCTTTCTTAAAATAACTTATTAGCAAATATCTGTTTTCGCCAGCTCAGTCCTGCGTTGTTCTACATTATGTGTATACTGGTCAGAAAATTCTTATATGCCTTTGTATTGCATATTTATGATAGCTAATCAAATCTTGTATCCCATTACCTTTCTAGCAATGTATCTCATACGAACCAGGTCTTAAAATAACTTATTAGCAAATATCTGTTTCAGCCCTTCAGCCCTGCGTTGTTCTACATGGCTACATACCAAAATATGCATGTATTTGCGCATGATAGCTAATCAAGTCGTCCATTCTATTACCAACTACCATGTAGATGCATCTTATGATCCAGATCTTCAAACAACTTATTCGCGTATATCTATTTCACCCTCTCAACCTTGTGGTGTTCTACTTCTATATGTATGTGCCAGAATATTTTGATATGTCTTTGATAGCATATGATACATGTAAGCTTATCAACTCTTGCATCCTATTTCATTCGGAACCAGTTTTTAAAACAGCCAATCAACTGTGTGTGTATTAATAGCCATACTGTTCTGGAACATTCTATTTATCATCACGTACCAGTATCTCTGTATCACAAGCCAGTTATTAAAATAACAATATTGTAAATACCTCTTTCAGCAACTCGCGTCAATATGAATAATGTATTTGTTGAAGATATCAGGATTTATACTCTAACATATATATCTAACTTGTTTTGGGGTCTATCAAAAATATACATAGTAAATACCAGATAGTTGCAATGGGGTAAAAGTTTACTAGTGTATCGTGTCCTTTAAACCTTTCAACCTGTAGCTGTAAGGTGATCCAAAAGATATGTGTTTACAAGTGCACTGTACTAATGACATTAGATGAATACCATTGCAATTAGCAAGCACTGGCTCTTACGGACTGGTGGGGCATAGTACATATGTATATTGTACCTGTTTGTAGAGGGTTGGGGATATCAATATGACAATAAAATTGAAAAACATGAGGGGAAAATCTGTGAAAAAATAAAGAAATACATAAGGTCTGCCCTCCCAATTATTTGTGTACCCCCCCCCCCCCCCCCCCTACTATATCAGTGTATAAACCACGCTGGGCCTCTGTATTGGTGTGTTATGTTATCAGCATCAGTTTACCCAAAATATTAGCAAATTGTAAATATAATAAATTTTGATATGTATGGTAGATATAGTCCAGTCCATGAACATATCTTACAAGTATATTATTGTCATTAATGTAGTCTAGGAAGTAATTACCTAGTTAAATGGATTAAAAGACTATGATTCAGTGGGAATATACCTTTTCATGCATCCAGTCTGAGGGATTTTGTGACTAGTTTAAAATGAATAGATGACCCCATGGTCTATGTTTATGATATGTGTTAATAACAAGACTACTAATGATGTGACATAAGAAGAATACCAGTGCAATTAGTGGGCTTGTTATTTGGGGGACAGTAGGAATGCGTTGCATGTGTGGAAGCACTGGGGAATGTTGTGATGTTGTATATTATTGGCATTATTGTAGTCTAGGAAGTATGTAAGTACCTAGTTAAATGGGCGAAAAGATGATGATTCGGTTGGAATATACTTGTTCATGCAATCAATTTTTAGAGGGTTTGTGATTAGTTTTATCCTGTGGATGAATAGATGACCGATGACCGAATGGTCTTTGTTTATGATATGTGTTAACAAGACTTAAGTACAAGAAGAATACCACTGCAATTAGTGGGCTTGTTATTTGGGGACAGTAGGAATGCGTTGCATGTGTGGAAGCACTGGGGAATGTTGGTATGTTGTGATGTCAGTGCGATCTTGCATGTGTGACTCATACTTAGGGGACGTTCACACAAGGATATGATAATACTGTAGTGATACAGCATTTAAAACAATAGTAACTATGCACTCTAGATGTATAATTAATTATCAAACCATCACACTGTTGTGGACATTATTTAAACTCCCATGGGAGCATACAGCCATATAGTTTCTTCTATCATTCGGTCAGCTGCTCTGGCAGCAGCATACCTGTGGAATAATCTTCCAGAGAATATAAAACAAGCTGATACTATCGAAAGGTTTAAGATCAATTTAAAAACACACTTATTTTTTAAATAATAGTTATATGTTTTTGTTTTTTACATTGTCACGTGTGTTAGCATTCGTTCTTCCTCTCTGTCTCTTATCTATCTCCGTATTCATCATATCCCCTTCTAATATGTTTCCTTCTTTATATGCGCATAGAGACCCAAACTTTGGTGTGATATACGATACAAGAACTGTTTATTATTATTATTATTAAAAAACGGGCAGCCACGAATACGTCAAAGGCTAATAGATGTACATTTTATAACTTGTGTCAGTTGTTTTGTAAACAGAAAGAAAATGGGTTCTTTCATGTGTAAAAGGAATCGTAATTAAGTACACTACTTGATAAATAACGAACACTGGATACATTAATATCTAGGCAGACATTGTATGTGAAATAGTCAACATTAATATATTCTATTAGTTCTAATGTGAACTTAATTTTATGTCTTGCTCTGTTTGTCAGATCATATTGTGGTGTCCCACCTACCCACATTCCTGTACTCACTACTCTTGTTTACATAGCTTCCCTATTAAACTAAGTCCCAGATTAAAAGGGTGCTCCCTCTTGTTTACTCTCCAGTCTAGAACTTCATGTTTGTCTGTGTAATAGCTACAAACCCTTCAGTTATTCTGTAATGTTCATGTCTCGCTGACGATATCATGTTGTTCATTACATTTTGTTTTGTTTTTGTTGTTTTAGTTTATACATCAAACAGTTTAAATTCAATTCAATTAGGAAGAGTAATCTTTCATAAATATGCTTTAACATTTCTTTTTTCAATATAGATTATTAATATTTACACTATGTATGTCATGTGTAGGGTTGATAAACTAAGTTTCATGTTAAGTAGCTAGTTGTTATCCATACAACGTTCCCATTTTCAAGCTTATGCAAATTTGCTTTTAAAAAGTGTATTTAATATTTCTTTTCAGGCAACCACTTAAAATTCTAGTGCAAGTCAGTATGTCCACTCTTTTACTCAGTAAAAAAGCCTTCGATGTATTTCCCTAAAGAATTTAATATTGTATTGTCCAACCTAGTCTATAACTACATAGCCTCTGTGTTGATTCTCGGTGCCTACTTTGTATTTATAAAGCTACCTAAGAGTATTTCTAGTGCAAGTCAATAGGCCTACTTTCTTACTCGGTAAAAAACTCCTTGATGATACCTCCCCAAAGTATTGAATGTATTTGTTCAACATGACCTAGAAGTAGAACTGCATTGTCTCTGTATTAACTCACCACCGGTGGATCAAGTCTGAAGGTTCAATATCGAGCATATCAATTTTAAAACTGTATTATGGTCCACTCTGTATCAAACTAAACTAGTACTATTAATAGTGAGATACATGTACCTAGTGCAAGTCAATAGGCCTACTTACAGTAGTAAAAACTCCTTGATGTCCCCAAAGTATTAAATATATTTATACAACCTAGCCTAGAAGTTCTGGGTAGTCTGCAAGCAAGGAGGTCCTTGGTCTGAGCTGACTTGTTACATGTGGATCAAACCTTGTGGTTCGTTGACAGGTCCCTGGAATCAAAGTGGAGAAAATTGCATGTCATAAAGTTTTGGTCTGCAGTGATGAAATTCACTTTAACTTTTTATTATTAAAGGACGGAGTCTAATAATATCCAAAATATACCAAAATCGAAGCGTACCCAATCTATAGGTGATTTAGGCCTTCAGATCAGCAATTATTCACTCTGCCTTGAAATTGTGATGATGATGATGATGATGATGATGATGATGATGGTGATGATGATGATGATGATGATGATGATGACGATGACCACGACGACGACCACGACGACGTCGACGACCGCGACGGCGATGATGATGGCAAAGACGACAATGAGGATGACAAAGACTACGATGATGATGTTGATCATTACTATTATGATGATCATCATCATCATGTCGATGACTTAGATGATGATGATGATAACAAAAGAGGGCAATGATGATGATGATGATTTTACACATTCATATGATCCAAGAATACGATATGTCTAGTGCAAACCATTAATAGGCCTAGACCCACTTTCTTGCATCAGTGCAGACCCTAGATAGTAGGTCCCTAAAGCATTGATACATGTTTATATAGCCTAGCGTCTACCCTGACTTTGTTTGATTAGCTTTCCCTGCTGCAATGGGATACAGTGGAGTAGATCTTGAACATGCACTGTGGAAAAAGGGTGGGGTTGCAGGGGCTGCACCCCCTCTTTTGCCCCCCCCCCCTTCCTAAACATTATCCTCCCCCCCCCCCCCAGGTCCACTCTCTTTATTATATTCAGCCACACCCCCCCCCCCCCCCCCCCCTCCCATCAATCTCTCAAAAAAGGTCTTTTGACCGCTGTTGAAGTTTAGAAGCAGTGTAAGAATACAAAAGAGAATGTGAGACACTTTTTATTACCAAAATCAGGAACTAAAGTTACACAAAAGCCTTGATAACTTGTCCCCAAAGTCAAGATTGTAAATGTTTGTAAAGACTAGTATAGTGTCTGTCTTGGCAGTGTGTAAGTTCTGGCTTGTTGCAGTGAAAAAAAATACACGGGGGCTCGGGTCGAATTCGCCCCCGAAATGCCAAAAGAGCCCCCGAAAATCATAAAAGAACCCCCGTAAATTTGCATAGAGTTCAATGCAAAACAAATTTTAGAATGTTATTTTCAATTCATGCAGGCAAGCTTAAAAAGTAGCCCCCGAAAAATAAATACCAATTTTTCCCCTGGCTTGTTGTACATGGATTAGTGGGGGTTTTGAGTTGTTGATTTTGTTGCTACAGTGCGACTACATTTCGTAACCATACGTTCCGCGAAGGTGAAAAGTGATGAATTTCCTTTTTGCCCCCGAATGCCTTCACAGGGGGGTTTCCCTTTCTTATTACTTTATGATGATAATGTAAAAAAAAGACCTCACTGTAAATTTTGATGAGTGTCATTACTAATTACTAAATCTGAGAGTTTATGCAATGTAACTTTCTGCTACATGTGCCTATTTGCGGTGGCGTAGCGTGGGAGGACTGATGGGGGGGGGGCACACACAATTATTAGGGGGGCACACCTTATGTATTTATGTGTTTTTTCAAAAAAATGTCCCCTTGTGTTTCCTATTGTAGTTTTTTTTTTTTATTGTGCCCCCCCCCCCCCCAAAAAAAAAATAAAATAATAATAATATACAAATTGTTTTTGTTTGTTTGTTTGTTGTTGTTTTTTTTGGGGGGTCACACCTTATGTATTTCTTTGTTTGTAAAAAAAAAAAATCCGCTTATGTTTACTATTGTGTTTTCTTCAAATTTGTAGAGGGCACATGTCTCCCCCCTTTCTGTATGCCAATGCCTATTTCATAGCCATATCGAGGTACAGTTATGTAATTATTAATGAGTGTGCATGAAAATTAAAACCTTAACTATTCTACTGTTTACACACCCTGAATTTGTAGTCCGTAAAATGTCATGTTATTAAAGAGAAAGGCTAATGAGTTTCCCTTGTTTCAGGTTCTTAAATCAGGATCTAGACCAGGATGCAACAAATCACAATTAAATTAAATTATTTATTGCAGACCTTAGATGTGAAGCCTAATCAAAACCACAACAAATTCTGTGATAAAAATATGACATTTTGAAATTTTGATTTCTCATCCCTTTGCAGACCCTGAACTCGTTCCCAGACCAGGACACGTTCTATGACATCACAGACCAGCTGGAGGTCCAGAACATGGATCAGATCACGCAGAAGATGACCGGCAAGTCTGGCACAGACCTGGACCTCATGGAACAGATCCGCATCTATGAGGTAGGCTGGACCGCCTGGACTTAATAGAAACAAGTTTGGGTCTACTTTATGAGAATATTAATACAACTTGAAGATTTATATAACTCATCAAATGTTGAGTGTGAAGTAAGACTAGCTCATCAGCAGCTAATTTTTTTAAGCCCACCACACTCTACAAAATCAATTTCTGCTCAAAATAAACAACTGCATATCTGATCTAAAGCAAGACATGCATGTTAAAAGCAAGCAGTATAATTCAGATCCTTAATCATTTGCAAGATCAGGGTACTGTTGCAGAAAGAGTTGCAATTGAGTGTTAAGCCCTCTGCAGACAGAGCCGACTCGACCCGATACGACTGGTTTTCGGTCAAATCGGCGCAATTTTCAGTGCCTCGCGACACACATTTTGCCAGTCGAGAGACAGTAGGATGCAAGTCGGGGACGATTCAACACGATGAATCAGCTCCGTCTGACCGGGCCCGACTCTATAGCCTGATTAAAACCAGTCGGATCGGGTCATCGGCTCTGTCTGCGGCTTTAAGCTGCAATTACATGTAATTGCAAGGCAGAAAATGTGCTCATTTGAACCAATCAGATATAAGCGCATTTAGTCACATGATCTGACTTGCAATTAATTGCAACTTTACGATCGATTGCAACTCGTTCTGCAATGGGGTCTAGAAAGGATTGTGTAGTATGCAGTGAACTTGAGGTACTGCAACCCAAAAATAGTATTCTTATAAATGAAAGGTAACATCTTTAGTAGTCCATTCCACCAACAAGTTCAAAAAAATATGTTTCCAGAAAAAAATTATATAATTGGAAAACGCATCACCATAGTAAAGCATGCATGCGTTCATGGGTCTGCAAAAGAAGACTACCTTTTGTCTAAGGCGAACTCATCAGCCGGGATTCCATTGTCTCTAGACGTACGCCTGAATAGAATTGGCGCACTCTCAGACGTTTGGTGCATACGGTACCATGAGTTAATGTTGGTTCCGTAAGTGGTGGTAATTAATTGTATTGTTTATGAATTACACAACCCACTGCTTAGTGCTGAGCATCTATTTAATATGGTACCAAAACTTAATATATAGTGATGTCTTGTTCTTTGACTGGTGGTCCCCTTAAAAATCAGTCTGCACCAGAGTCCAGTGACTTGCGAATGTGTTTCCTGAATGTTCAGGCTAATTAGAGAAATCACTTTCGTGCCTGTTAGCATCAATAACACACATCCACTCTATAATCGGCCCCTTCCTCCCTCAAAGTGCTGAAAAGAAAAAAAAAAAAAATCACCTTTTTTGTAACTTTTTTGTCGATCATTTTATTTTAGACAGCCTGTCCATATTTAAGAAGGTTACTAGGACAACGAACCTTGAGGCAAAATTATGTTCTAGTTTCAAAATCTTTGAAGAAAGTTGATAGTAGGTTAACATAATTACAGTGAATATGCAGCTTTGTATGTTGTGTCTGACTTGATAGGAAATTATAAAAATTTTGAAAGAGTATCAGTATTTACAGTACAGGGGGTGTATTTCAAAAATGATTTTAAGTTTAAAATTTATTGTATCTACGTCATATCTACACATGTACATCACTAAAATATATTTTAGCAAATTGCTTTTCCTTAAGTACAGTTTCAGAATACCGATTTGGCTAAAATATTTTAGTGACGTTGATAAAATAGATTTTAGCTTAGAATCGTTTTCAGAATACACCCCAGGAGTAAATGAATTCTGATGTAAACAAGAAGGATATCAATCTGTATCCTTACTTTAAAGCGACATCCAAGGTATTAGCTTATCTTTTAATGATTTAGGAGACTACTTATCAAGCAGCATGTATTAATTTATTAAACTTGCGAGCTAAATCATACTTATGCAGCACGAAGAAGGGATTTCCTATGGTTTTCAGGGGCTCTTTTTGGGCAATTCAGCGGTTTGGTACATTTTTACAGCCAGTTATAATCTCATGGTTTGGTAAATGTTGAGGCCACTACATTATCTCATGCAATATTACCTTGATGGGGGTATTGAAATGGATCTTATCATGGATATCATGATGTGATATGGGATCAGCAAGTCAGCTAAGGCTGTAGAGCATTAGCAACTCACCAGTCATGATTCTAGTAAAGTATGGGGGAATGACAATGCAATGATCTTGAGCAGGGGCATAGCGTGGAGTAACTGGTTGGAAGGGGGAGCCAGTTATAAATTCAATTAAATCAAGCATTTATTAATTAGATTTGATTTGATTTGATTTGATTTATATCATAATACATGTTTGGCAGCCCAATGGCTGAATTGTACACGTTACTTTGCAAGCATACGAATAACAAGCAATTAAGGATTAATACAATCATAACATTAATCTGCCTAAAACTAATGCTTATTAATTTGAATGATTACAGAGATAAAACAGTCTAGATAAAAATAACTGGAGGGGCATACATATATGTATCTTGATTTCATTGTGTCAGTTCATAAGATGGGGACACTAGCCCCCCCCCCCCCCCCAATTCCCACCACCACCACCACCACCCCAATTTTTTCACCGCCATTTGCCATGTCACCCATGGAGTGATGGATATAATAAACAAAATGTGATATACCGTGCAAAACAAAGTAAAGTATGTGACAAACAAAATGAGGTATGTCATATATATAAAAACACCATAAGATATGCGACCTATCATATATATTATTATACTGTTATTTACTACCAGAGGGCAAAAAATATACATGGGGCCTCTTCGCAGCGATTTATTTTCTTCCCCGTTTACCCGCTACTCAGACTTTCACCCCCAAGTTGAATTGTTCTGGGAATCATAGGGTCTATTTTGGGTCAGTGCACGTATTAAGACAAATGCCATGTCTCATTGCTCGAGGCATCAAGTTTACATCCAGCAGTATGTTTTCTTGAAAAAAATACTGACTGTTAAAGGGATCTAGTATTAAACTTTGTTGACATACATGTACATGTGCAAAAAGTGATGAATGGTTGATAAAATGTGTATTTTTGTGATCTGTTAGGTCCAAAGGGTGATGTATGAAAATTTCACATTAAGTCGATATTATATGGTCAAGTTATGCGTGAAAATGCAAAGTGATATTTGCTAACTCATTGCACTGACTCTGTACACAGTTTTAACTTTCCAGTGGATAAACAAAACAAAAAATCTGAAGACGTCAATCGTAAATATCGTTTATGTAACGAGAGGGAAATTTGAATAACCAAAACCTGTTCCATGCTTCTATTGGTTATACAAATACAACAAGGTATGAGAGAACCACTAGAGCTCCAAGTAAGTTTGATGGATTTGGACAATGTTACTAGATCCCTTTAAGACAAATGCCATGTCTCATTGCTCCTGGCATTAAGTTTACATCCAGCCCCCGTACCTTTCTTGAAAAAATGAATATATTGACTGTTATAAAGAGAACAAAAATGACTACTCAGTAAATCATAATGATTGTTGAGTGATGACAGGAAACGGTTATGTATCAACTTTCATGGGAACAAATCATAAATTTGTATGAGTGGACCGGAATCCCCAGAATTGCTCATTTTTTACTCATTTGTAGGTAATTTACAATAAATCCTGTGATTATTCATCGACATCTCTTTCACTTCATTGTGACTGTTCTTTTAATAACTTTCCTTAATTTCTTTGTTTACTTACTTTCCCAAAATTAGAATTAAATTGTAACTGAGTTATTGAAAAGAACACTTTCAAGCTTTTCGGAGAACCAAATATAGAACTAGAATATCCTGATTGAAAATTCATAACTCCCATTTTGGAAAGATTGAAACAAATGTACATGTATTTTTGGTTTGACATATGTGACCTTCATTAATACATTTTAATTATACTAGTTTCCTAAATGAATTGAATTTAATATTTGAGTAAGTTTGTCGACAACGTTAATTAGCCTCTTCAGTGCTCTTTGCTCTGTTCTCCCAGAGGGACCTGCATCTAATATTACTATGTACAACTCGGCCATTTAATACACTTCCGCACTATATTGTGCACTTTCTCCACTCCCTGGGGAGCATTCCAGCAGGTGCTACTTTATAGTGCACTCATGCTATTGACACGCCCTCATGCATGCCAAGTACCCATATTGCACCTGGGCGGGGAGCAGCAATGTGGATAAAGTGCCTTGCTGAAGGACACTAGTGCTGTATTGGCGGCATTGATCTGGGTTCGAACCCGGCTCCCGTGCTTGGCAGTCTAGCGCCTATCCGATCGTGCCACAACACCTCCACAATAATAATAATAATCTTGTTCAAAAGAGAGGATTGGTTTAAACAGAAGAGACCATGCTTGTCCAAGTCAGTGAACAAAATACACAGGGGCTCAGGGCAATTTTGCGCCCCTAATACCAAACAGAGTCCTCATGAATTTGCATACATTTTAAATTTAAGAGTGCTATTTCCAGGGAAGTAAGCTTGAAAAGTAGCCCCCCCCCCCCAAAAAAAAATAAAATAAATAAATAAATAGATATTTTTGATTTGTTACTTGTGAAGTGAAGTTCCAGCATGGATCTTAGGAGATGCAAAAATGTAACTTTTTGTTTACTTCATGTTCAATTGTTTTAATTTATTTAATTTCCCTCTGTGAATTATTTGTGTGTTTATTTATTAATTTATTAATTTGTTTACTTCCTTATCCTTATCTGTATAGTTTGCTCTGAGGCACGAAGATGGAGAGGAGGACATCCCGACGGAGATGAAGCAGGGGGTGCGCAAGGGGCGACGCAGCATGGACCCCTCGGGGGCCGACCGCAAGAGCATGCGCTCCATGACGAGCCTCAAGGCCACGCCAGAGTACAGCAATGATCTCAAGAGGTCCACGTTGTCACCCACGGCAGAGGAGAGGCTGTCATCGAGTAGCGGAGGGGAGGATGGTCTGAGCGCGCAGAGGAGGAGAAGGGATATGAGGTAAAGACAGGGACTTTTGATTGGGTCAATCAAATCAATGATTGAAATTAAAAAATTAAGGGTGAGGTAAAGTTCTTTCTAATCTGAAGAGGCCATGTTGCCACCCACGGCAGAGGAGAGGCTATCATCGAGCAGTGGTGGGGAGGAGGGTCTGAGCGCGCAGAGGAGAAGAAGGGATATGAGGTAATGAAAAGGACATTCGGTTGATAAAGTCTTGGATTGTTAAAAGTAAGAGATGAGGTTTGGATCTGAAGAGATCCACGTTCTCACCCACGGCTGAGGAGAGGTTGTCATAGAGTAGCGGAGGGGAGGAGGGTCTGAGTGCACAGAGGAGCAGAAGGTATATGAGGTAAAGGGATCTGGGGGTTGTTAAAGTCTTAGATCGTTATAAACCTTAGATTATTAAGTAAGGTTTGGATAAAGTTTGGATCTGAAGAGATCCTCATTGTCATGCATGGCTGAGGAAGGGTTGTCATCGAGTAGCGGAGGGGAGGGAGACATTTGAAAAACTAAACCCATTTCATTCTTCTGTTATCATATAAAGCCAAACACCATGGCAGATGAGAAATGTGAAAGCTTACAGTGATTTTTGGTTGAATTTAGCAAAGCTAGTGGATCATATTAATTTATTTATGAAACATTACTTTTACACTGAATGTTGAATGCCTTGATCTCTGCATTTTCTATTTGTACACACACCTAGCCTTGAAGTTGAATGTCACAGAGTCCACAGAAATGTCTCAAATCGACTTTCAGCTGTCAAGATGGCATTCTCTAGTTAATAGGAATAAACCCCTTCCATATGAAATCTTCATTATCTATTTGACAAGCCGAACAGAAGAGGCCATTCAGACATCTGTGATTTGAATGTTTTTCTGTCTGCTGGTGCCACTGTTTATCCAGTAGCCAAGCAAACATCATACACATCTACCCATATATCATCTTCTTTTTGCATCAAAATTCCTCCAAATTTCCTCCCATCTTATTGGTGTTGGTCAGTAGGAAGTAACACTCTGTGCGCACAATTTATTTCCGAGCATAACAGCATTTGATAAGAAAGCTTGCAGTTGAGTTTCTTCCTCTCCTAAGACTTTGTGGTTGAATACTAAAAAAACAGCAGAGTTCTATAAAAAGGCAAAAGTTGATTTTATCTTTTCAGTGGAAGGGAAAATCCTGATTTTCTTCTCAGAAAACACAAACTGGAAGGTTCACGTTTGTGTTCCCTTTCTTCTGTAGACTGTGTTGTTGAATCTGGATATGTTGTGTTCCTTGGAAAGACGACTTTAGAATGGATCTTTGACAAGTTTTGTGACTTAGGAAGATATTTCTGTTTGACTCGAAATAGATTCAGGAAGAACCGTGGAATCGTTTCACATTTGTGTTTCTACCCTTTCCTAGACTTAGTGGTTGACTTTGGACATGCGCTGTTCCTTGGAAAGATGTTCCACTTGAATAGATTCAGGAATATAACCATGGATTAGTTTCAGCTATTCGTCAACCCTTTAATACGAGTGTTGCGTTTTTTGTATTTCCGTGGAATTGAAATCCCCTTTTCCAAACCTTGGAATATTTTATGGAAATAATCAAAGTACAATGTATTACTCTGGAATAATCTCATATTGACAGCATTGGGATTTCTTTCGGAGTGTACAAATTTGGATTAAAAAGGGACATGGGTGGCCCCATATCTCGATTCCAGAAACCAAAATGGATGAGCTCTCTGTTTGAATTCTTGCAGGGGTAAAATTTGTCAGTATTTGTTTTATAATGTTACCCAGATACGAAGCAATATACACTACTCAAAAAAAGTTAAGGATCACTTTTTATTTTGTGTATAATTTTAAAATGACATATTTTGCTCCTGAATGACCTCAAACACACTAATCAATATCACATGTGGTTCAGTTGTTGCATAATGTCTCTTGCATCATTTTATTATTCCAATGAGGACACCATCTAGTCAAACAAAAAATGAAAGAACTAGGTAAGAACTCACTCATAGCTTGGAAAAATACAAGTTAACAAAAAAGTGATCCTTAACTTTTTTTGAGTAGTATATAATAAGCTTGGTGGCATTATGGCTACTTTGATTTTCTACTTGAATCTGAGAAACAGAAATTATACAATATTTGGTAATGTCATGCCCATGTTTCTTTAACAACCTAAAATTGATAAGTTGGGGGCATGTATTGTGTAAGGCAGAGACTCAATTCTTGGTATATCTTTTTAAAATCTTACTGCTGAAAAAATATCGGCAATATGGTCAAATGAGAGTCGTATACAGCCTAAATCTATGATGTCACATTAAAAAGAAATGTGTATAAATCCAGTGACCCAAGACCAAGATATCTCAACCTCACACTGCAATGAGTTGAATCAAGGAAAATTTGTATCACATTTATCATGCTTCTCCCTTGGTTAATGTTTTGTACAGGAAGATGCACATTTTTGCCAGATTGTGAAAACTTGTTTCCAAGTCTAACTAAGAATGGAAACGATGATCAAGCATTAGTCAAAATGCATACTTACCTTCCGACATCTAACCCAATTGTCTTCTTCTTTTCTTTTTGTTTTAAAGGAGGAACAGATTTTCTCGGGATTGCGAAAACTCATTACCGGGTCCGACGCAGAACGGGAATGAAAGCGAGACTCTGGAGGATCGAAAGCTCCGGTTGAGGGAGAGAGGGGCGTTCGGTTCGGACCAGACGTCATCGGCTTCTGATAGCACCGTGTCGCCTGCGAGTACTCCCAGCGCTAGTGGTAAGTTAACATCAAAAGTTTAGATGCAGCATCTAACAAGATTTCATGAGGTCTCTTTTTTTTACTAACAGATTTTGTTCAACGTGTATGTGGTTGAAAGTATATTTCAGTGACTAGATGGCTATCATTCGTCTGCCTGACAGGTTGGTCAGGGTTACACTTTATAGTTTAGGTTGAGAATAGGTGCTACGTGCTTCGAGATGCAATGTGCTACTATGTCAGATGTTGGATACTATGTTAGATGTCTTGCTTACAAGCAAGAATAGCCCAATTTCGTGGCTATGATCTCAAATCTAGCATTCAACAAGAAAGATGACCTGATGCCTAATAGATGCATACATTAAGCTATGGAATTGCATTAGTGGTATAGTTTCAGAAACCGTGCTGCAACTCCTACAACGCCCAGCCCTGTCCTTGAGGAGCTGTGCTGCCTTGAAGACCTGATGGCAGCAAACGGGACGGCTGTGAGCTGTGCAAACTCCTGGCACAATATGATGAACAGGCGATGGACACAAAAGAAGGAGTTCCATTATTTTTGCAGCAGTCAACTATGACCTTATGTAAATGAAAATGTTCCTGCTGGTTGTATTGTGAAACAGTCCAATTTTGTTGCAGTCCTCAGATGCTTAGAATCGCCCATTAGCATGTGTGATGTTGTACAGATGTAAGATACATGTATCATATCTTTGAAATATTTTGAACAAGTAGATGGTCAAGATTTGTTTTTATTTATCTACATTTTCTCTCTGTACTAGAAACACTCATTAATGTACTTTTTATTGTTTATTGCAACTACCTGTATATACTTTGTTTGGTGCATAAACCTACTTCTCTTCCTAAAGTACAAACTTTTTTTGAAGGCAACAAGTATACTTGAGATACTTGATAGGGTATATCCTCCTGAATACTCCATTTGAGTTTTATCTGGAGATGTGTTTTTTTCAATGAAACAATTTAACAACAGAAATTTGACATTTTTTTAGGGAACCTGTTTATCAATAATCAATACTTCTGTCTCTAGGCAACCAGAAGAAGCGTCACAGGCTCTCCATCAAGGCCGTTATCAAGGAGGAGCGAGCTGATGAGTCCCCTAAAGCCAGCCCCCAAACCCCCCAACCAGGTATAAACAAACTACGCCCCCAATTTTCATCATTGAATGGAATGTTTTGTGCCCCCCCCCCCACCCCCCATGTTCCATTAGTGGAAGCAAATGTTTTGTGCAACCCCGAACCTTTCCCATCAATGTGGTTTCTTGGTTATCATTGATATACATGAATGTATTTGCAATATTTGTAATTTTACCTAAATCCAATCCCATCCCAAACTCAGTATAACCCCCTCTGAATATCACTATACTTGAACTATTAATAGTATTTAAACCCACCCTCTTCGCCCCCTTCCAATTGTGGTTTGAAGTTTTGCATTGAAGAATGTTTTGATCGCAGTTTATAGCTGTTGAGTCAACTAATACCAGTGGATGAATTCCCCGACCATGCATTAATTATCCCCTTCCCCTCCACTTATACCTTGAATGTACTGCAAGTTGTGTGACTCCAGGCCCCCCCCCCCCCCCCCCAAACCTTTCCTCCATATGTATCATGTTGTTACAGGTGGAAGTATTGGAATGTCTTGTTTACTGCTTTTAGCTGCTGAGCCTAATAATGCTAGCCTTGAACTTCCATACCATTTCGCCCTCAACCCCCCCAATTGTCCCTGTGATTCTACTGCAAGTTTAGTGAACCCCCCCCCCCCCCCCCATCCTCCCAAATTTGTTTCTGTTTATCATATATAAAATTATTAATAATATGATGATGATAACGTGATAATAACAACATCAATTATGATGATGATGTTGGTGATGACGACGAGGGCAATGGCGTTGCCAACTATGATGCAGATGGGCAGTCTAACATATAACATACATGTGAAACTCACTCTCCCCCTCCCCCCCCCCCCCCCCCCCTCCCACCCCCAACCTCATTAATCTCCCAGAACCAGTTCTAATCATTATAATCATTATTAATCAGCTTTGATAATGTTTCATTGTTATTCCCCTAACAGTGTTTAACAGGATGTTAAACTGCATCCCTAATGCTAACTTGATGTCTTGAGTGGATTTTTATCCCTATGTTTAATCACTAATTATTGTCTTCCTATTGTATTTACTATTCCTATGTGTATTTGTAATCAATGTTGAACTACATGTAAGTTGCAACTAGTAAATTAATCTCATTTTACTACTTTTTGTTTACAAAATTGTATTTCAGTAAAACTAAGTCCATAACTTTGGATTGATTTGCAGCAACCATACTTATCAATTGTTCACTTCACTATGTTCTATGAATGTTAATTGTTCTAAACGTATTTTTTGATAAGCCTACACATGGTAAATGTTAATATGACCATGGTATTTACATAATTTAATAAGATTTGATGGGAAGGGACAATGGAAAAGACAATGTTGTCTTCCAGCTGTCTTTTTACAGCCACTATCATATGTCATATTACGTTGCAATACTGTTGACCGATAAATAGAATCCGGTGCTACTCGCTTTCTCAAAATGTGGTATTCAGATTTTGTTTATTAAGCAAAATGGTCCTCAAGTTACAAAAGGTTGTAAACCCTTACTTAGACTAAAACCTGTGTTATGTGAATTTTGTGTGTTTGAACCTACATGTATAGACTAATCACATGTGAGGGAACACATGAGTGAGTTTTATATCATTTGGAGAATATTTATTCTTCCTAACCCATATTTTCTATGGACCCTAGTTCTCAATGTGTTACGATGAAGGACCCAGTCACACTGTACTGTACTGCATGACCTAGCATCATGTCACACATTAACAACGAAACGTTTTCACCATCCCAAACAATACGCATGGAGTGTCTCCAATTTGACACAATTTCACGAACTTAAACAACGCATGGAGTGTTCCCATTTTGAGAACGTTTCACAAGCCCACATAATACGCACGCACGGAGTGTCCCTATTTTGAGACGTTTTCAAGATGCCCACATGATACGCATGGAGTGATTGTCTGATGTTTGATATACCTAGCACCAGACTAAACTACCGAGATGTTGTGTCTATTCACCAACTACGACCCTTTGATCCGTGTGAGTAAAAGTTTGTAATGTTCTATTAACAAATTTGTGATCTTTAAATTTTGTTGCATCATTTGCAATACCTAAACAAAATATTGTTGCAACCTTCATAGATCTTAAGATCATGGAATGATTGACAATATTCTTAGATTCTTTAGAGATTCTTTAGGTCCGGCATCTTAATGTCAGATCGCCTCTAGACTAGTAATGTAATTTAGTTCAGTTTCTAATGCATTAAATATTCTACACTTTGAATAAAGGTAATGTGATTATGGGACCCCTTTAATCAATAATCAGTAATGACAAATCAGTAATTACTTCCTCTGTTGAATCCTAAATTGTTTGTAACTTTATACCATTTTTGCTCAGAACAGTTTTGTAATTATTAAGATTTAGCTAATTTATTTATTGCTATGTATACATGTATTATCATCACAAGCTAGAACTGTAGTTAATATTTATATGTAAATTATCATCTATCATATTAGGTGCTAAATAAATTAACCATTATTTTTTATTAAAGATATTTGACTTGTTTTCCATCTGTAGTCAACTGACATTAAAAAAATGCTTCTCACAGTTAATTATCACTGGATTATCACCAGCAAGTTGGTATAGAAAATATGGAATTAAAGGGAGTCATGATATGATTTATTGTAGGTAAGCTGATAACCAAGCATTTTTTTTGTGACAAATGAACCTGTTTTTTTTTTTAATAACTTGTATTACTTTTTGTAAGTAGCTGCAATCACTTTTGTACTAATGCAAATATCTTTTCGTGTTTTTCCCTCCATTTTTCTTGGGCTTGTCTGTCAATAATTGTTTAGACCCCCTGCAACAAGATGAAAAGAACAAGAAAAATACTGCATCCACAACCAACGGGACTGAGGCGGAGACTAACTCCTCTAAGTCTAAGACCAATGAGAAACCGGTCATGCGTCTCTTCGGTCGAAGTAAGTCTTGTGCCGTGTTCATGATAAGAATCATTTTTTTATTTGATATAATGTTAATACTAGTTTTCACCAAGTATTCATGTTGTAGAAGACAGCATTCAAGCGAATATACTTATAACTTATAAAAACACTATGTCGCAATTTATATAATGCACCTAAAATAAAGCTAGCTTTTTTACCCACAAAAATAGATACTTTAGAATACATCAATTTACTCGTAATTACTCATAAGTGTCCCTGAAATTGGTGGTATTTCATTTCATATTGGTCCTCTAGCCAACATTTAGAGTTAACAAATCACACCTTACAGTAGATTGGATTTTGTAGTCTTCTGTTATTCTTTGATATTACAATGTATACCTCATAAATGCATGATAAATAATTGCTCATGAAAAATCATCAATAAGAACTTGCATTTAAAGCGTCATTTCATGCATTCTTTGTGCTTCTACATGTATGTATGTGTGTACAGCAACATTACTTGTGAGGTATTTGTGCAAGAAGGCACCTACTCTATTCGTGTACATGCATATAATTGCCAGATTCTCTTTACACAAGACAAGTATGTTTGATGTTATTGATTTGCATGTTTGTGTTTGTAGTGTGACCGCAATAAGGTCTTAAATCTACAATATTGTATACAGTTGAGTGCCAAAGGGTAGTTTACCCCTTCAAGACTTGTTGATTTTCAGGACTTTTTGACATTTGAATACCCTTTTAGTAAAATCTTCCATGGCAAAAATAGATCATGTTAAAATGCAGTTCAGCAATAAGAGTAAATTCATAGAAATAGTTAATAAAATCTAAGTTTATGTCATTTTGATATGAAACCAGTTATTTTAAATTCATATAAATATATACTTCTTTTGCTCAGCAAGGTATTTTTCTTGAAAGTAGACCTTATAATCTGAATATTTATAATTTCTGTCGCACACTAGAATCTAGTCCTGAAAGGGTTACAACTTCACAGGGTTTATTCATACAATAACGACCCTCTGGCACTCAACCAATGATGAATATTGTCACAAATGCCTGTTACCCCCTTACGGTAGTCCAAGAGTCTGATGCCCCGACTCCCTTCTTTCAATCAAAACACAATTGTCGTGCAGGGGAGAGCAACGAGCTTGGCACGTGTGATGAGTTTGAGGTGCCTCGACCGACAATGGCACCTGCTGTTGTTGCCTTGGAAACGAGACCCTCGAGCGACCGGGCCTCGTCCCCGTCGTCGTCGGTCGAAGGGAATGGGCATGATGAACGCGAACATGAACAACTGCATATTACCCAGAATGCCCTAGAGCACGTAGACAGCATGGTTGAACAGGAATACGCATCTTATCTCGATGATCATGAGAAAGGGAAGACAAACCAGAATTGGGATGCCTCTAATCACCATGGCAACCATGATGATGATGAAGAAGATGATCATCATCCTCAAGAGCCTATTTGCAATGGCATTGATGCTGATGATTACTCCGATCATGAGTGGGATAGTAGTGATGATGATGATGGTAATAATTTCCAAAGATTATTCAAGAAAATCATTAATTTGATATCAAGATGAGGTTTTTATTAAGACGTGGTAGACTAAAATAAGCCATGGGAGGAATTAAAATTCTAATTTTGCATTGGAGACTTTTCAAATCTGCCTTTATCCAACTATTTTTCCAGAAACTTACATCGATTGAAATTTATGGTAATTTTAGGGGCTCTTTTGTGATTTCCAGGGGCTAAATCTCAAGATAGAAATACTTGATAGTATAGCAAGAGATATTTAATAAGAAAATACACAAAACTTTTAGCTGCTAACATATTTTAGAACATCCAAAAGAAACGTTTTAGAATGAGATAAAGCCATGGTGATTATGAAGAGAACAATTCTGGTCAAGATGTCACAATAACTTATCTAATTTGTCTAACTTGGCGGTTAGAATTGAGACATTGCTGGAAAATATTTTCTAGGAGGTTTTGGCCTGAGCACATTTTGCTGAAAACTCTGTTGTCCAACGGAACAAAATAGCATGTAGATGTGAAGCTTTCATGTCTCAATTCTTGCCCCATGCGTGAATTGATAATGTTTATATTGCTCCAAAAATTAATAATAGTGAAGAAACTGTGATAATAAAGTGTATACTTACAAAATAAAGTCCAAATTAGATGCACGCTACTAATATGGACAATATATATTTACATATTTGTATACAACTGTACATATTATATATTACAGTCATGAAGAAGCTATTTTTGATATAATCTGGCAAATGCTTATACTATAAAATAATTAAAGAACTTGCATGCATGCATTTGTTTATGAAGTGTTAAAAAAAAAATCAATTTTGCAGTCTTCTGGGCTTGTATTTTGGAAATTTGTTGCATTCATTGTGAATTATAAGCAAAATTATATTAGTATGTCTTGTGATTCTAAAATTTGGAAAAAAAAGGTAATGCATATCTTTGAACTTTCAATGAATGTGCATGTAGCGTTTTGTGTTCATTCTTTTCGTATGAAGAACTTGGTAAATAGTATGGGACTTGTAATTATGTCAGATGCATGAACTGCAGTGTTGAGCACAATAGTGTTGTTCTCATTTGTATATGATTCAAGAGATTAATTTTTCCTATTTTTTTTACCATGATTCTATCACTTTGACTAAAAAAGATCACTTGAAGCCGGTGGTGAGGGTCGAAGGAGGAGATGACGAGGGAGAGAAGAAGGGGACCTGGCCCTCCCCCGCAAGGAAGAGGAAACAGTTCCTGCGGGAGGTATCCAAGCCGGACGACGACGACAACGGGCCAAAGAAGGAAGAAAACGGGGATGACATCATGGCGTTGCTTCGTGGAGGAGGTGCAAAGGGACCGGGGAACAAGCTTGGGGAGAAATTTGGTGATAAATTTGGTGATCGCAAGCTGGGAGATAAATTTGGTGAACGCAAGTTTGGAGATAAATTTGGCGAACGCAAGGCATCGGTCGATGGAGGGAAACAGTCGGAAACAAAGGGACTAGGCGGCGGGAAGTGGGATAAATTTGGGAAGCGGAAGACATCGATCGATACTACAAAAAAGGTTGATGGGGGCAAAGAGTCGGATTCGAAGGGGACAGGAAACAAGGAGAGTGATGGGAAGGCGAAGCAGGAGGAGGAGGAGAAAGGTGGCAGTCGGAAGACATCAATTGATGCGACAAAAAAGTGGACACCGGGAGGAAAGAATGTCGGTGAGGTGAAACAGTCCGTTGATGCCACCAAAAAGTCTGATGCTGGAAAGGAGTCGTTAACTTCATCTGATTTGAAGGGGCCTAAGAAAAAAGAAGGTGGGGACGATGTAATGGCCTTGCTTCGAGGAGGGACGTTGTCGGATTCAAAGAAGCAAGGACACAAAGAGGGCAGTGATGATACAACAAAGAAGTCTGACGTCGGAAAAGAGCCTCCGGGAAACAATGATACGACAAAGAAATCTGACGTCGGAAAAGAGCCTCCAGGAAACAAAACGGGCGATGATGCGAAGGGGAAGGAACAGAAGGAACCGCAAAAGCCAGTGGAAGAGAAGCAGGTGTTCACCATCAAGAAACCATTCCTCTTGAAGAAGAAGGTGGACCCAGCTGCTACCGCTGACGTGAAGAAGACAGGATTGTCCGGCGGGCAGAAGGATGAGGAGAAGAGCACAGCTGAAACCAAAGACAACGCAGACAGAGCAAAGGACGAGAAGAAAGAGGATGCGGGTAAACCCCTCCAAAGACAATCCAGCCTCAGGGCAATGGTGACAGTCATGCATGAGGAAGAGGACATCATAGAAGATTCAACAGAAGTGAAACAAGGGAAAGGCAAAGTCAAAGGATCTACGGAACCAGAGCAGAAGGATCAGAAACGGAATGAAAAAGTAGAAGAGAAACCAAAGTTGCCGCAAGACGAGAAGGACCAGAAAGAAACCAAAACGACGGGAAAGCAACAGACGATTAACAAAGCACAAAATGGCGAGGACAATGATAAAAAGAAAGGAAAGCCCCAAAGAAACGATAAAGGGGGAGGGAAGATCTTTGCGAACAACAAAGAAGATGACTTAATAGCTCTCCTAGGTGGCGGTATGTCCTTGCCGAGGAACTTTAAGTCCAAAGAACAAAAACTCAAACAGCATCAGCAAAACTGTGAACGCAAGAAGGGCACCTTGGACAGGAGGAAGGGGAAAGGCAAGGGGAAAGATGAACCTGATTACGGGACGTGGCCGAGAAAGAAAAAGCAGAAACCAAAGCCGAAGAAGGCAGATGATGAGGATGATATCATGGCGTTCTTGAAGGGTGGATTAGTGACTGGGAACGATAAGGAAGAGGAGGAGGAAGACGACGACGAGGAGATATTCTACGAAGGAGAGCATGTGTGTGAATTTTGCGGTCGTGATTTCAACGCCCCAGAGATCGAAAATGAGGATGACAAAGTAGAAGTTGAGGATGAGGAAGAAGAGGAGGAGGAGGAGGAGAAAAGGGATGACTACTCTACCCAGTGTGAAGACACGTTGGAAGATGTCGAGAAGGAGCCAGAACTCTTCAGACGTCACAGCGTGAAAGACGCAAATGTCGATGACCTCCTGGAGATACTGAAGGGTGGAACGCATACTGGACCAGCAGACCTAGAGGAGGAGGATGAAGACGATGATGATGAGGAAGATGATGAAGATGAGGAGGATGATAGTGAAGAGATGGAGTCGGATGAATCTCAAGAAACAGTAAAACCAAAGAAAAGTGAGTACAATGTATATCCTGGTGAAAATGTTTGTCATGATTCATTCAATAAGTAACTTTGTCTATTTTATATCAGCAAAAACGTTTTTTTTTTATGTCTTTGATGAGGTGATGTTGACCCAAAGATGATCATGTATATTATTTTGCAAGAAAATTATAAATCTTCTTTATGTGGTCACTTGACTACATGTTTTATGTAACAGAGATCCAACATTGCTACCTAATATACAGCTTTCTTAAAAGTACAACTGAAAATCTGATTTCATAATTCTTTTTTTCCCCAGCAGTTTTGATTTTGTTTCACTTTACTAGTAATGTGCATATTTTACTTGTCAGTAATGTGTAGTATCCCTTTCACTGAATACTTTCTCTAACATTTCACAAATGATTCTATTTTATGTAATTTTCATTTCTCTTTCTTTTCCTCTCAAGGTATGTGGGGCATGTCTTGTGATGATGTGGCCAGTGCATCTTCTTGTAAGTTTATCATTTGTTGACATTTTTTTCTAGTCTAAGCACAATATCCTTAAACACTGTTTGTAAATGAACCAGTCCATAATATCTGAAGGATACAGAACATAATACAGATGTTAAGATAGTGTTCCATACAGCATTAATTACATTGTGCATTGGCATCAGATTATGTAGTACTGTATACATGTATATACATGTACATGTTTATCTCAGGAATATAAACTGTTTGTTTTTATTGATAATTCTCCAATAGTAAAACATTTATTTTCTTTATAGAATAAATAGCTCAATGAAACATACATGTACATGTATATCCATTGTTTTGTGAGCACACTTCCTTTATACAGTTTAATTGATGAATCTGTTTTTGTTGTTTCATTTCAGCTAATGCTTCCTCGTCGATTCTATATAAGGATGAAGAAGCCGAGAGTGAGTTTTGTTTTGTTTTTGTGTCCTCTTCAACCTTCTAATCAACAATATGCGACCAGATATACATGTAGCAAAACCCTGCACTTGTTGGTAATTCATGTTTTGAAGAAATGGCCATTTTAAGTTCCCATAATGTTTGTAAAAAGACCCATGTTTGTCAAATCAAAACAATCATATCTTTGCCAATTATTACCAATTTTGTAGAACAAAGTTTCAAATGAAAGCTTGTGAAGAGGACTTTCTAATGGCTTGAACATCTCAATTTTGATTTCTACAGACAAATGCAGGGTTTTGCTTTATCCACTCCCATGTATTCATGTACCTGTATTTCTATATTACTTAAGATAAATATATGAATCTTACAATGTAGAAATGATATATTCCATTACAATTTCACAAATCTTACAATATTAATTAATTGGAAAAATGATGTCGGTTATACAAAATGATCAGTTATTGTCACTTTTATAAGTTTTGTTATAAATTGTTGGTGTAGTTATATTAGAAGAAATATGTAACTTGAACTTTGTTTAGAATGAACAATCCAGAGGCCATCTTGAGAAGACATACCAGTGCTTGTCTACAGGAAATGATATAATGATGATGAGTGATATTCATTCAACGTGTTACAAACATTTAGCAGTAGTGCATTGTATTTGACTCTGCCCTGAACACCTGGACTGGCTAACCCAGAGCCCATCCTGAGGCAGACGCACTGGTGTCTACTTTTATATTATGATAACTAATATGAGGATGCTGTATTTTATATCAATAAATGTTATTTGATATTAGTAGCAGTAGAGGTAATTAATGACTCTGCCCTGAACACCCTTTAGAGTGGACAAGACTAGCCAATCCAGAGCCAATCTTGCGGCAGACATTCTGGGGTCTGCTTCCTGCAAACTGTGAGTCCTTGGACATGTGGCTTGCCGTGCTTTCATTCTTTGAGAACCTAACCCTTGTTAGCATGGAAATTCATCGGTATTTGTATTTAATATGAACAAATCTGGAAAGTAATTCCAACTATGATTCATGACTTTGCAATGTCTTCTTGAAGGAGATAGGAATTGGTGTATTACATTTGTGTTTCCTTGTTTAATTGTTATTCCATGAAGTAATATTTCCTCCTTTTTTATCATCTTTTTTTTTTTAACAGGCATGGAGTATTTTGTATCACATATAAATACATGTATATTAATTGGTTGTGATGTGAGAGTGTAGTTTATACAAGGGAGAACAAAATGAATGTACTGAATGAAGCATGGTATAAGAGCAATGTAGGCAACATTATAACTGATAAGAAAAATGCATTCTTTGTCTAACAAAAATTATGATAATTATGTTTCCCAATGTTCTGTTCTCATTTGCATGGAATGGACCAAAGTTTTCTCTCACCTCTGTTTCACTTTGAAAGTCATGAAATGATGAAAAAATAATATGTTCATATCTCGAGCAGATATCAATGTACACAAAACAAAAAATCAATTGTATTTTTTTTCAAAGCTACTTATCAAGCTTGCCTAAACCAAATTAGCTCTCTAAAAATCATTTTACATCTACAATCATGTCAAATTTAAAAGTTCTCTTTGATCATTTCCAGAATTTCTGAAGATGTATGTAGATATGTTAATGACAGTGATATGTTTCAGAAACAGTTGCAATGATCATTCTGAACTGTGCTACATTTAATTTGATAGCAATACAAATGTTATGTAATTTGCATGAAGAGTAACTGATATCCTTGTAATAAATAAATTAAAAGTAAATGTTTCTTACATTTGAAATGTGTATGTTTACTTATTATATATAGTGTGGTCTTGGAAGTGATGATTTTAATCAATCATTTTACTCAAGTTTGCTGTGGATTTTTACTCATATGCATTATTTGTTCATCTTCCGATCATGCATGATGGTTACAAATGTTGTAATAAAGTATGTGCATCTGTGTGTTTATGTCTATAGTTTATTTGATGTAATTTGTTTTTTTTTTCTTCTACAAAAGAGTTGTACATGTACATGTGATGAAAATAAATAAACAAGGATCAGTGTGCGTTTCTCCGGTGCAAAATTAGACATTAAGTATTTGTCAATCAAAACAATTATTTTTGTGTCGGTAAGAAGCTGAGGAGAGTGATTTCTGCACTAGAAAATGTATGATGTTATCATCAATGAATATAATTTGTTATAGAATCTTCCTTGAAAGTTTTTATTGAAAGTTTAGAACACATAGTATGCTCTTGCAAAGCATCTATTAAGAAGAAAAAAATGCTTCCAGTTTTGCCGAGTCTACAATTTGTTTTCATTAATCCTCTACTTTTTCCCCTTCTGTCATAAAATATATTTCCATATCAAGTACTGAAATGGTATTTCTTTTAAGTTTGTTGATTTGGTTTAGCTTCTGCTTCATAATATCTTTACTGACGACTATCAACTTTTTTTCTTTCTCTTCCCATCCATCTGTGTTATGCCTTCCAACACTTTCATTCCTTTTGGATGCTTGTTTTCACTTTGATTCCAAATGTTTGCTATTCCAAAACCTCTCACACTTTGAATATTGTTTTGTTAAAATAAACTTGTGAATACCTTTCTCACCCATCCTGTTTGTGTCATTCCTTGCCAACTCACCGTTACCATGTAATTGTTTTACACGACATGCTATCGACCTCTCCATAATGTTTTGTACAAACCATCATTAAAATACCTATCCTTGCTCCCATGGTGATGTGACAAACTTGTGTATGATTCTCCTTCTCACCATCTTCACATGTTACTTCAATGTTACCATCTGACACTCCTCCGTTACTGTATCTGCGATCAACCCACACCCTGTTTGGTCCCTCTTCCATTATTAATAATGCCCCTTTTGGCTGTTATACCACTCTCCTGCTTCCTGGCTCTTCCCCCTTTCTTTTCCATTGAACACTTTGACCCACATTTGTGCCAATTCTGACCGTCTACTTCCTGCTGCTGATGTTCCCTCCCCCATGCCCCAATTCCACCGGTTTCTACCTAATTCCACTCGATGCATCCATCTTCAACCTTGTGCATGATCAAAAATACCCAACCCAATGTTACCTCAACATCTGACCAAAAAATTAACATTCCCCCTTTCAACCCAATATCTGAATTCCACCTGATGCCACCACATTCAACCTTGTGCATGATCAAACAAACCCAACCCCATGTTACCTCAACATCCGTCAAAAAAAACCCACTACCAACAGGGATGCCTTATGGCCCAGCCGACCTAGCCAGCATCCCGTACGCCACCCTCCCCCGCCGCCACGAGTCTCTCATCTCCAAGCCCCCCTCTGGGGTAACACCGGCGCACCCGTCCAGTACCTCCACCTCCTCTCGTTACTCCTCCACCACCCCCACCACCTCCCGCCAGAGCTCTTATGACAAGGGCGCGGAGAGGACCACCACTTCCCGCCAGAACTCTTATGAGAGGGGCGCGGATAGGGCCAGTGACAGGGGCACGACGGATAGGTCCTACGAGAGGACCAAGGATAGGTCCAGCGAGAGGGCCACGGATAGGTCCAGTGATAGGAGCTACGGGAGGAGTGCAGATAGGAGTACGGAGAGGGTGACGGATCATTCTAGGGATAAAGACAAATATGCCACCGGGTCCACCAATGGTAGGCTTCGTTTGTTGTGTGTTTGTGACGTTCCGTCAGTATGTTGTTATCTAGGAATATATGTGAGAATGGATAAGAAACGTCTTTCTTTTTACAGTATTGGGAGTAGGCTTTGTTTTTGCAATGTTGTCTCATTTGTTTTGAGACAAAATGTCTGAATGAGAAAAATGCGAAAGATTTGTTAACAATAGGTAATTTGTCTCTTTCCAGTAACTGTCTGCGTTCAGTGCTATAAAACATGATAGCATACATTATATATCAAATTATGTTGTTGGTTTTATGTCAACTGGTAATAAATGTGCTGCCTGTGCAAATATTTATTGACTGATAATTAAGTATAGCACGTCAATAGCTATCAACGTAATTATGAATTGTGTATGTTTTCTTTGACAGCATAATAGTGCATATGCGATCATAATTATAGAAATATCATCTTTATAACGTGCATATCACATATGTAGTTATTTCTGATTTCATTCGTTGAATGAGTTTAATTGGATGGTAATTGTTTGAATGAAATTCATAAACAGTTCAGTGAATGACTTTGTTTATGTTATGCTCTCTTGCATTTTGTAGTTTTTAGGAAGAAGCAACACTAATTTTGCATTCTAGCATCTTCTTTTCCTACGAGAAATAGCCCCCAATATTGCCTTTGTCATATTTCAGCTCCATGTGATTCAGCTGATGCTGGTTAGAATAGCTGTAGTTATAAGTTTTTTCATCTAAAATTCTCATTACCTTTTTAACATGAAAATTGTCAAATTTCACACATTACAGTTTACATTTTGTCAGAGTTACAAAACATGATGAACAAACTTTTATTTATGTTTTCTTTTATTTGCCCTCTAATTGTTGACTTATTTTATATAATTATTTATGAAATTGCAATTAGAATTTCTTCCCATAACATAAATGGAAATTACACATTTTCAACCTGACTGACCCCCTCTATTGTCGCAGATTCAACGCCTTATTCGTCGTACCGGTCGGGCCGTGACTATCGCAGTTCTTCATCGACGTACGATACATCCAATGACAGGTCAAATGATAGATCATCGCGGACGAGCAGTGCTAAAACCAAAGATGGTGCGCATATTCCACAAATATATTTATAGTTTTATATCCCTCTAAAGTATATTTTTGCACCCACTAATTTGTATATATAATATGTAGCAGTGATATATGTACAAGAAAAGTTCTTAGTCCTTAGTTTGGTTGGGCTTTTGGGAAATTTTGATTTTTTTTTTTTTTTTTTTTTTGGGGGGGGGGGGGGGGGTAGTTTTTTTGTTAAGACCTGGGCCCCTTAACATAAAGATTCACAATTAAATTTATGATAAATCCTAATGCTATGATTAATTAATTTATTGAAATCGTGAATCTTTTATGTTTATGGGCCCTGAACTTTTATCAAGAATCATCATTGGGATGGGGGGGGGGGGGGGAGAGGGAGGGTCTGTAATCCAAAATAATGTTAGTAGGTTAGAAATTTAACCATGGAAAACTAACTTCACAAAGATTTTGCATTTTTAATAGTTGTCTTGATGAAGCACGGAAAACTTGAGGATAGTGCATGTATCATATATCAAAAATAATCGTATGAGAAAATGGATTTCAGCCACTAAGATGAAAGAATACAATATACTTTGTGTTACAATAATTGGAATGCAATGTTCTCTACAAAATGATATGCATAGTCATTTAATCGCTTGTTACTTAATTCATCATAATTCATTTGATATGCCATCATTTGGCATGATACTTTTATGAAAAGGATTATATGACTTTGTCAGAATATTACAAATCTGCACAAATTCAATTTTTGCATGACCTCTTTCTTTCTGTATTATAATATAATTTGAATTCTTTTTTAAATGGTTTAAAACAATATTACCATTGAATAATTTTTGTTGAGATATTATTTGATTCATTAGGTATTATATTGCTTGCTTTCTTTTTAGACAGATGAATCAAGCTTTTGAATGAACATATTTGAGATTTTAGAGGATTTTTAATTTTAACATTCAATAAAAATACATTTTTATGAGATTGAATATAAAGTTTACCTCTCAAAACATAAACGTAGATGTGAATACTTGTAGAAACTAGAGATAGTATGTTGACGAAACTGCATCTTGATGCATGTTCTTGCCTCTTGCTTCCATGGCAACTAAATACCGCATCAAAGACGAGTCATCGGTTGACGAAAGGAAGTCGTATAGATACACGTCTCCCTCGAGTGACAGATCAGAGTCGTTGCGGCGACAAACGTCCTCTGACCGCGAGTCAGTGCGACGCCAAACATCCATCCCCGAACCCACGACGCCGACTTACTCGTCCTATCGAAGCGAGAGACGCTCGAGATTGGGTATGCCTTCTGCTTCTTGGGGCAGATTTCACAAGAATAGGTTGTATTAGTCCACGGTTTAAAGCTCCAAAACAGTTTCTAATACAAAAAATTTTTTGTTAAGTAACTCAGATTATGCTTTTATTCCACCATCAAGTGTATGAATAAATCATGCATCATCTGAGAATGTAGAGACTGACCCAAAAATTTCACTAGGAACCTGAATTTTGAGGAAGTTATGACTAAAAATGAAACCTTTGCATAAAAGAAAGTAAGAAAACAGATTCGTGGGGCAGAGTCTTAATTTAATGCTTAGTTTATGCCTTACATTGAGCCTAAAATTTTTACAAACCTGGGGTTTAAAAATAATCCAAAACATTGGACTAATGAAGACCCATTCTTGTGATTTCTGGCCTTAATGATGCACTATACTGTCCCCGTGTCATCTGGGCTATAGTGTTAGTATGGAGCAAGGGCTAGACGTCTTGGGACTAGGATTATATTAGAATGATATATCAATAGCGAAGAAGGAATGGAATGTTAGTAGATTTGCCTAGAATTGAGAGGGTTTTAGAAGAGAAAGTTTGCATTTTATTATAATTATTATTCTTTTAGATAAGGGGAAAATAGATTGCTTAATTATGGGAAGTTATCTCGCAAAAATTGCATTCTTGAGTAGAAATTTTGCATTTTGAATTCTGAAATTGCATGAACTTCTGCATTTTGAATTTGAAATATTTCAAAAAAATGATTTTTCTTCCACTACAATGTAGGTACCGAAATTTAGATAAAGGTTAGAGATGATCTGCTCTTTGGTATTCACTTATCAACAACTCTTCATTTATACATATTTCTTCTCTTTTGCATCTTACTAGACAGCATTCTTATATTTGTTTTCCAATTGGATATTGCAAAATCTATTTTGGTACCTCCTTTGATTCGTCGTGTTTCAATCTCTAGTAGGCATTACGTGATGCTTAAATTATTCTGTAGAATTTAACTTAAATCTAGTATTCTGTGTGGTTGCTTCTTTATAAGAATCTTTTCTATTTTCAATGTGTTTTACAGGAAAAAAATATTCCTTTTCTAACATTCATATATTTTTCATTATTCATATCCTTGAAATAATAATAATAAAAACAGGTGATTCTTCAGCAAATACCAGCGTGCCCCACACCCCGACCTCACCCTCGTCGTCATCGACGTACAGTCGTAACGTGACGGCGCCCGCGTACCGTCGTACGACGTCCATCGAATCTGTCAAATCGCCCAAGTCCCCCACCCCAAAGAAGGGTAGGACGAGTGGCATGATGCGTGTGTGTTAACCCATTACATATAACAGCGTTATTGCATCCCTATAGGCTATACAATAGCATTATGTGTGTAGTAGACTGCAGTTATTGCAATCTGCACTGTAAGACTTAATAGATGTTTTTTTTATGTGAGTGTATATAGACATTTTTGGTGGAAGTTTACGGTAGTGCATACAGTGTTATTGCATCCCTTTAAAATAGCATTATGTGTGTAGTACAGTGCGATTAGTGCAAACTGCACTTCCAAGCCAAAATAGCTGGGTTTTTTTTATATGAGAGTAAATTTAACTTTTTTTTGTGGAAGTAATTTCTTAAGAAATTATTTCTTTTTATATTTGTCTGCTAGAAATCATGGGCATGATGATTGATAGATTTTAATTGTTGTTGAAGTTTTATTCCTAATCCCATTGTATACGAAGTACACTGTAGGGTCCTTCCCCCCTCCCCCCCCCCCCCCCCCCTAGACTAGCATGGTTGATGCAGTATATTTTTCATACTGTCGTTAACCCAAAATAATGGTTATCATTTAAATTATTCCAGATATTTGTATTTTCTCACTCCTAGAAATTGTTGGCATGATAAATGTCAGTGTTGTTGTTGAAGGTTTATACCATAATCCCATGTTTTTACTACTAACCTGGTTTGGAGTTTATCTTATTTTTTTCAGATTGGCATGATTCGTCATGCATGTACACTTGTGGAAAAATTTTCACAGTAGTCTCGAACTAAACAATTTACTGTTACTAGAATGATTTATCCTTGTGTTGAATTAGAAACTCTTTTTGTGATCTTCAAAAATATTGTACAAAATGTAGGATTGTGTTATTTGATGATGCGTTGATATAAGAAATCAACCCTTGTATTGAATTTGAAACTCTTGTAATATATGTGTGTTTGTATTGTGGCATGAATGTTTGATACCAAAGTACATACATGTATATCCCATACTTTGGGGAATTGCTGTCATATGTTGTAGCAACGTTTCTATGTCAAGTATCTTAACAATTGTCACTAGAGAAAGGTTCAATCTCCTTCATTAACTTCAGTAAGCATTTTGAATCTTTCAAGACAAATTTTATATGACTCTGTAGAACAGATCATTTGCAGATACCTGTACATACCATGTACATGACATTTCTGCAAAACAAACATGTTCATATCAGCATTAGATCACACCAGCTATGAATGGCATTGAAATTTGTCAATGTTTCTGTGTCTAGTATGTTCAACATCTATCGCTATATATAGGTTCATTCATTCTCCCAAACTTCTGTAGACATTTTGAAATCACTTTATCCAAGATATATATTTAAATTAGTCAACCTGCTCTAGTGACCACCTGCCTATACAGACAACTTTGAGTGACTCCATGGTAAAGTGCTTACCCTCAAATGCACCTATCCATAGAGACCACATTCTCTGCAACCCCTTTGGTAGATTACATGACATATACGGGCCAGAGATGTTGTATTTTCCAAGGACTATATATAATATCTGATATCATATTGTTTTCATTTTTACCTCCATTCCCTCAATTTTTCTAAAGCCTCAAATGCTCACATGAGGAGACAACATGTAAAGATTAAATTGAATGACGAGACTTACTCTAGTGACTCGAGTACAGATAGTGACACGGACAAAGAAAACGATTTCAAGTCAAAATTTTCTACAATCAAAGTAGACGGTCACAAATCAAAATTTAAAGGGGTTTCATCAGGTGTTGTTGATAACAAATGTAAAGTCAAACAACATGTGCAATTTGCATTTTGTGTCATGTCTGATGATTCTGAAAAGGATCGTATATCGGATCGTGAAATTGACAAGACAAATTATTTGGACTCTAAAACTGACAAAATGCACTATTTGGAAGTTAAAACTGACGAAACAGATTATTTCGATTTGAAAACTGACGAAGCACATTATTTGGATCATAAAGCTAACAAAACAGTAAATAATATGGAGTATGAAATTGACGATACAGATTATATAATGGATTCTGACTCTGATGAAACAGATTATCCACCAGTGTTTTATCATTACCCTTGTGACGATGAGTATGACGCTGATAGTGAGAAAAATATTGAAGATAAAATAGACAGGACAAGACGACATTCAATTCTCAAACATTCACAACAAAGTGACAGGAAAACTATAAAGACCCTGACCCAACACGTATTGTTCTCAGATTGTCAAAACAGTAAGTTATTTTGTCAGATAAAAGAACATTCTTTGAAACATTCCATCCATTTACTAATCAAGGTTTTAATTTGGATACTATTTGATACCATGCAAAAGGTTCCATTGGATTAAAGAGGGTTTGATTTGGACTACTATTTAAGCATATTTCATTAGTATTTTGATACATTAATTGACATACGAGTATAGGGATTTAGTTGGATATTTATTGTTTGTAATGATTTGTAAAAAATGTTTATATATTATGAAGTATGATGGCCTTGTTTGACACTTTTTTGTATGCATATTTATACATTTTCATTGTTGCAAAATTTGAATATTTATTGCCTCCCAAATTTTGGAGGGTTCTTGTTCTCATTTGAATTATAATTCTATTATTTTACATATATACTTTATTAAATGACTTTACTCGTCCTTTTCCCCCCAACATCAGGTTGACTTTTGGCATTGACTTCATGACATCTGACCTATATTTTATATCATCCATTTTATTTTCCAGTTTTCATAATAAAAACTTAATTGTTAACTCTAAAATGTTGCTTGCGAATCTAAATCCTTAAATTTTGCATCCTAGTGATTCAGATTTGAATATCGAAATCCACTACTAGATGTATAGATGGGAGCATGCAGATAAATATATTACATATGGTCTATATAATATACATCTTTTCCTCTATAAAGTACATATAGATGAAGTGCATGATTTATTTGAATGTGGTGTCCTTTTATAAAGTTGTGGTTTGCGGTCTACACCAATCTGGTGAATGGTTATATAATTAAAGTTATTTTGATCTTGCAATGTATTTAATTACTTGTTTTTCACAACTCTATGCTCATACATGAACCTAGCCTATGCATTTGAATATTTGTTTAGGACGAGATGAGATATTTATTATTGATATGTTTTCAATTCAATTTATACAATATGATAAAAAAATTGAAACAGCCATTTTTCATTATGATACATTACAATGAATAACATTCTTAGTTTAATTCCCTTAAAACTGATTTTCAGAAAGCCTGAAAATGTGTTCACCACATTTTATCCCAAGTCCCTAATTTGAGCTATACATGTCAATATTGATAATTAAAGTTCTAATATGATACAATTGCCAATAAAAATGCAGTAAAATAGTATGCGCTACATTATGGATGCATATTAAAGTTACAGAAACATAATAATATAATATAATACAAAAATAAAACAAAAATAATGATGATAATATTAATAATAAAATAAACATAAATTACAACATTATAATGTAATTACAACAACTAATACTCATCTTTTCTGTTTCTTTTCTTTCTATTCTTTGTATTGTATCTTCCTCCTCCTCATTTCTACCCATAATCAGAACCTGAGAATGACATCATGGCTCTTCTATCCCAGGGCGTTGACCCCACCAAGGAGAAAACAGCCTCCATGAGTGCAAGTAAGTTTTGTATAATATATGTGGTTGATTTTTTTTTGTTTTATTTGATTATGTTTGATTTTTTTCTTTCTCCATAGTTCATCAAAATATTATTTTGTTTTTTTAGCACTGTATGCTATACTGGATTAGACTACTTCTTGTTTATACTATGTATAATTAGCCTTTGATACAGTATTACACTGTATGCATTTCTCTTTTTATTGGCTTTATTTAGTCTTGATATTTATTGGTTATGTATCTTAGGCCATATTTATAGTTGCATGGTATAATCATCTTTCATGAACAGAATTTATTGATGAAATGAAAATGTTCAATATTTATTTGTATACCAAAGGTCTTTTACTAAATACTTAAAGTAATAAACACTCTATTGAAAACCTCATAAAAAGGACTTTGTGTGAATTAACCATGTAAACATATTCATTGATAATGATTTAATGAAAATCTGAATTAAGACGTTGATCTTATTGAATTGAATTACATTGATAATGTGATAAGCATTAAATTCATCTTAAATGATCCCAAAATCAGATCTGCAGTACTCAAATTGCTCACAAATTCTAGAGGGCAAAGTTTCAATAACAGAACCCTTCTAAATAGTTTGAGTACTGCATACATGATAGCATCAGGTGAGAGTGAGAAGGGCGTTAAGTCAATATTTTGTTAAATTGGTTTAAAGCATACTATCTTTTAGGTCAGAGCATTCTCTATGTGATGCTAAATTTTCAGATAATATTTATCACACATTTCAGGTATATACAAAAATAAAAATGAGCTATATTGGTTTTCTACGAGGCTACCGAACTTAAAACGTAATGTAGTTATCTCTGAAGTACAAAAGTTACTTAGCACCGTCGATATATATACTGGATATAGCACAATGTACACTGCTGAATGTGCGCTGTTGAAGCCACCGCACAATCTGGAAGTAGTTAAAACTAGACCTAACTTCTGAAATCTTCCATTGACTTAATTTGAGCATTTTCATGGCCTCATCCGTGAGACTTTCTTCTATCTAAACTGCCTGATCGTTCAGTCTACTGTAGCACAGGGATCTACTATTTTGAGTAATAAGGCCATGAAAATGCTCAAATTAACACACGAGTCAATGGCAGATTTCAGAAGTTGGATGTAGTTTGAGGGTGCTGTTGCTATATCCAGTAGTTTTATATCGATGCTTAGCATCCTTCTCTTTATCAACTGACGATATTCACTCATAAGTTGTTCACTCCATTCATTGTCTGGGTGTACATGTACATCCCTACACAGCACCCTCCAATCATGATGATACTAGTCTCATCGCCAAACCCAACTGGCAATTCGATGGTAAGGGTTACATTTTGTGATTTGCATAGCACGGCTAGCATGGATGCAAGGCTACAAGTTGCATAATGGGATAGTGGCACTGGCGTAGATCTGTAATTGATACCTTTTGTTCAGGGGGGGATGTGATCTATTCATCTCCCGCCCAACAATAGGTACATAAGATCTATGCCAGTGGGTAGTGGGCTTTGCACATGCTGTACCTTTTTTTTTTTTGCTTGTCAAAATTAAATAATAATTGCTTAATTTTGTAAATTGGAGTCAAATATTCCAACTAGCTAAAAATTTGCATAAATCAGCATCTGCCAAACATGACGATACTAGTCTCATCGCCAAACCCAACTGGCAATTCGATGGTAAGGGATCAAACTTGAGATTTGCATAGCACGGCTGGCATGGATGCAAGGCTAATAGTTGCATAATGGGATAGCGGGCTTATGTACTGTTACTATTTGTGTATGCTTATAAAAAAGGGCAATATTTGCTTAATTTTTCTTAATTAGACCTCAATACAGTAACAAACATATATTTGCATTTTAAACTTGCATGGATAAAAAGAAAAATAAGTTGAAAACAGGTGATTCTATATCCTGAATTTGTATGCATTTTGAACTAAAATTAATTGCAAACATTTGCTAAATGGCTTCAGGGCTCCTAATGTTAAAAGCTTAAATGTAAAAAAAAAAAAAAATAGCTGAACTAGTTTTTGCATGAACACATGGATATACATGTATGCTTGAAGTTGCATATGGGTTTATGGGCTCATGTAAATAAATACTTTGATTGCTTTATTTAATTGGAAAAAATCAAACAAATCTTCCAATTTAAGACATTAATATACAAACTGTTTTGAAGCAAATATTTTTAAAACCAGTATAAAGGATACCAAATTGATTAATTGGAGATTTTGAATCCAAAATGCTTATTAATTGTGTGTGCATATACAGGGGGAGTTGGGTGTATTCAGCTGCCAGAAATATCCATTTAATCTGGCATTAGAATTTCACTTTTGATACATTGATGTTAGATTTTGGACATTTAATATCTTATAATCACCATGGACCTGTTATTTCTTGGTTTTTGGGTGATATTGGACCTGATTTCTGGACATGGATTTTTGGACCAGTTTAGCTTTTAGTGAAAATGTCATACTCAGTCCCATTCATACATCTTGGTGCTGTACATGTTGGGTTCATACTTTCAGGAGATAGGTTCCTTGTGTCAGTCTTCTTGTATTGTGGATGATTTAAACCAATGCCAGTCAATCCATCAGTTGTCTGTGGTTCTTTGAATGCTCATTTGATGCCAAAACTCACATTTTTGGACTGCTTTCCAAGCAATCTTTTGGAACATCAAGACTTCTACAATTGTTATTGTTGACTGTACCTGCTACTACCAGCCAAGAACATGTAATGTATTATTATGCTGACTCTTCCGTTTCATGATTTCAATCATGCCTAGAAAGCCTAAATATCCATGTGGATTATGTTCCCGGGCAGTTACTAAAAAAACTACGGGAGTCCAATGTGAAGGGACTTGTGAAAAATGGTTCCATGCTGAGTGCATAGGCTTATCATCAAGTGAATATGCAGCTTTTAACAGTAGCTCTATTATATGGATCTGCAACCACTGTGGAGCACACAACATCAGCAGATCGAACTTGTCTCTCTCAAGTCTACAGCACAGCTCAAACCCATTTGATGTACTCAACCCGAGCTGTGGAAGCAGCGACCACAATGAGTCTTCTTCACGGTCACGCTTTTCATCGAACCCGTCATCCCCTGGCTCACCAGCACGCTCTTCTTCCCCGCGTAACAGCAGTCGAAGGAAAGCAACCCATAAACCTCCTCCCAGAATGCTCAGGATACTCAACGTCAACTGCCAGAGCATCCGAGCCAAGATGCAGCCCTTCTCAATGTTGTTGCAAAGACATAATCCGGACATAGTTGTTGGTACGGAGTCTTGGCTGTCTGATACCGTCAACAGCAACGAAGTCTTCCTTAACAACCAATACCATATCCTGCGCAGGGACCGCCCTCGTGACCCGCATGGCGGAGTCTTCATTGCCGCCAAGAGCGACCTCATAGTTACCAGAGAAGAGGAACTGGAGACCGATTGTGAGATACTCTGGTGTCGGATTGAAATGGCAGGAAGCAAGACACTCCATGTTGCAGCTTTCTACCGTCCACATGAAGGAGATGAACTCAGTCTTGTTGAGCTATCACGGTCACTCTCCAGACTTGACAAGAAGCACTTGGTGATCCTCGCTGGAGACTTCAACCTTCCTGGCTGGAACTGGCAGAACCTTCAGGTCGGCACGTGTGGACATCCTGCCCTTCATCACCACTTTGGCAAGGTTATGGATGACCACGGACTTAGCCAACTTGTCAAAGAGCCGACACGTCAAGCAAACACCCTCGACCTGATTCTTACCAACAATCCTACCCTGGTTAACAGTGTCAAGGTTGTGGCAGGAATCTCAGACCATGACTGTCCTTTGGCTGAATTTGACTTGCGGCCCCCACGAAGACACCAAGCAAAAAGGAAGGTACCCCTGTACAAGAAAGCTGACTGGGATGGTTATGCAGAACATATGCAGCATGTGGCAGACGACATATCAGAGAAGTCGAGTACTGCATCAGTCAATGAACTGTGGATGCTATTCAAGTCAGGCATTGAAGAGGGGTCTGAGAAATTTGTTCCCAAGAAGATGCTGCGCGGTAAACATGACATGCCATGGATCACTCCAGACATCAGACGACTCGTCAAGAGAAGGGATAGACTACACAAGAAAGCAAGCCGGATGAAGAAGGAACACAACCCTGTTCCTCTCCTTTTGGAGGACGAACTGCTAGAATTGAAACACAGAATCCAATCAGAAGCACGACAAGCATACTGGAACCACCTCGAATCTATCTTCACATCTGATGATGACTCAAACCAGTACGAGGGAATGCGAAAGTTCTGGAGATTTGTGAAGAACAACAGAACAGACCGTAGCGGAATTCCTGTACTGAAGACAGACAACCAAAATGCGACAAGCCCGAAGGACAAAGCAGAAGCACTGAACAACCAGTTCAAGTCAGTATTCACCAATGAGACAGACCCACCTGCTGACCTACTTCCAGATGTCTCCCCCTTCGATGCCATGCCTGAAATCCACATCACAACTGAGGGAATCTCGAGGATGTTGGAGAAACTCAAAGTTGGGAAGGCTCCCGGACCTGATGGGATCCCGGCAATGGTGCTACACAAGCTCTCGCGGGTCGTAGCTCCATCTCTGCGTACAATATTCCAGCTCTCCTACGAGACAGGTGAAGTACCAGATGATTGGCGCCTTGCAAATGTGGTTCCTATATTCAAGGACGGAGACAAAACGGATCCTGGGAACTATCGCCCCATCTCCCTTACATGCATTGCCTGCAAAATGATGGAACATATCATTGCAAGCAGCATCATGACCCACGCCAGTAGGAATGACATCCTCTACCCTCTGCAACACGGGTTTCGGGCAAAGAAGTCATGTGAACTCCAACTTACTGGCTTCGTCAGTGACCTCTTGAACAACATGGAGGAGAACAAGCAAACTGACATAATCATCACCGACTTTAGCAAAGCCTTCGACAAGGTAGGCCACAAGAGGCTTCTCCAGAAGATGGACTTCTATGGAGTTAGAGGCAAAAACATCAGATGGATTTCCAGCTTTCTCCACAACAGGAAACAACAAGTTGTCTTGGATGGATGTACCTCATCTGATGCAGAAGTCAGGTCCGGTGTACCCCAAGGATCTGTGCTGGGACCATGCCTCTTTCTCTTCTACATAAACGACCTACCTGACCAACTCTCCTCCAAAGCTAGACTGTTTGCAGATGATGCCATCATGTACATGACCATCCAAGCTCCAGAAGATGCTAGGCTGCTCCAACAAGACCTGGACACCCTAAGTAGCTGGTCAAGGAAATGGATGATGGAACTCAATCCAAGGAAATGCCATGCTATAACAGTCACCAGGAAGAAGACCAGATTCATACATCAGTACTCTCTGAACGGTGAAATTCTGGATTCTGTGTCATCGGCCAAATACCTTGGAGTAACCATCACCTCTGACCTCAACTGGAAACAACACATCTCAAACATCTGTCAGAAGGCAAACAACACTCTAGCATTTCTCAGAAGGAACGTGCGTGTTCATTCAACCCAACTCAAGACAACAGCATACCAGGCTCTTGTGCGCCCTCTCCTTGAGTATGGATGCACCGTCTGGGACCCGTACACAGTGGGATGCATACAACAGTTGGAGATGGTCCAGAGACGAGCGGCTAGGTATGTGCTGAATCGCTACCACAACACCAGCAGTGTCTCCGATATGTTGAGCCAGCTTGGATGGGCCTCCCTTCAAAAGAGAAGAGAAATCCACCGTCTCACAATGCTCTACAAGATGCATCACTCACTGGTAGACTTCAGCACAAATCAGTACATCCAAACAGCAGACATCAACCGGACGACAAGAGCCACACGACTGTTCTGCTACATGATCCCACATTCCAGAACTGATCAACACCAGCAGTCCTACTTCCCTCGAACAGCTCGTCAGTGGAATGCCCTTCCCTTAGAGGTTGTCCTGGCACCATCTGTGGAGGCCTTCCGTCGCCACCTGACGGAAGGAACGAAGTAAACACCGGAATAGACTTTTACTTGCACTTTGTAAATAAGCACCTGCGCACCCTGTGTATGCACACACACACACACAGTATCTGCAAGAATCTTCAGGATTGAAGGAGGCAGATTAACCAGAAGAAGAAGAATTAATGCACCTTAGATCTGTAAAATGAGATTTAATACCCATAGTTAAAAAATCTTATTTGCATAACCAGCTTTTGTTATTGTTATTAATGCATCTTATTTTTGCTGCAATTTTTAAAGTTTAATCAAGTTTAATTATGATAATTTGTCTGATGCAATGCTCATATTATCCAAATATAAAATACCATTACTATCATTTCCATAATCTTTCAAAGTTTCAAATTTGTTCATCATGATAATGCAGAAAATCCCAGATATCAGTATCATACATTTTGTATTTGTTGAATTGTTGGATATGATACTTCTGAAATTATTCATAATTCTTCACACAGTCTTCTGTATTTATATATTTAGTATTTCTATGATGATGACGATGAGTAGATAAGCATGAGTTTGTAAAGCATTTTGAGAGATGCAAATATATGTATCCTACTTTTCTTCTAGATTACTTGGATGGGCTTGTTTTATTCTATTCTGAGTTATTTATATTTATGTATAAACTTTATTGACCAAAATACCAATGACTACTGCATCATGATACTGTATATACATGTATGTTAGACTATATTCTCTGCCTGTTAATTGCCTTTAATAGACTGGTTCCCTATCATATTCAAATTTTATTCATATTCTATCCCAAAAAAAGATTGTTGCTGGCAACCTGAGAATTTGACTCAAGGTTTGCCTGATATAGCACTAGCTAGTCTATGGAAGGTGGATTCCAACTTTTGGATTGAGTTTATTAGGAGCAGCTTTACTGATTATGGCATTTATGGGGCATCAGACAAGGAATGTGCTTAAATTCTAATTAGATAGCGAACCGGTCTATTAGAAAATTATTTACTTCTATTTTCCCTTGCTCCTTTTTATATATAAAAAAAGGTGAATGGACCTCTTTCAGTGTTTTGTAGACAAATCTAGTCACATGCATACTGGATTATCAGTCGGTTTTAGCATCTTGAATTTATTGCCTGTGCTTGATGATTTATTATATATTATAATAATTCAGATTGGGTTCCAAAAATGTATATCACCTGGCAATATGATGCTTCCTCTGTGTAGATCTGCTGGGAGTTATTTTGTTCTATGGGGGTGAAGCAATGGATCATCCCCCCTTAAAGTGACCCATTAACTTTGTCAAGCTCAACCGAAATCAATTGGAGCTTTACACACTTTCACGCTTTCTGATACTTCGCACAAACAATTGGGTATAAAATGTGACACTTTTTTTCACTATATAAACATTATTCCTTTTCTATGAAATGATCACATATCATTCAGAAGAATCTTAGGAAGATATTGGTGTATGACTGAAGTCTCAAATATCTCTTTGGACAAATTTATAAAGTTAATGGATCACTTTAACACAGAGTATCTCAGATCTACGCCAGTAGATGTTCGGATGGTTTTGACATTAGGGGGGTAGAATTAAGGTATTGGTGTTTTTTCTTTCACTATAGCCAGCCGTATGTTGTTTTTCTCTCGCTTGAAATTTGTTTGTTTGTTTGTTTGCCCGTTTTGTGGTGTTGTTAATACGACTCTATAGAAGGCTACGATACCCTGCGTTCCAACACTTCTTGCAAGTCTAAGAATGAGGACGATCCCTGGGAGTTTTACAGCAGTAAGTTGTGCATGGGCATCGTGCTGTGCATGCGCATGCGCATTGTGTTGTGCATGGAATTTAACCCGTTCCCTTTTGAGATTCTGAAATCCCCCATAGACTTTGTACATAGACCACCCGGTTCCCGTAGGCTAGGGGTTAAGAGCTTTATATTTTTGTAATTTTTCCTTTTGATGAATATTCTGTTAGGGTAAATATATTTATATTTTAACAGGTTCCCTACTACATGCCCTCAATGTAGAAAATCATTCTGAGGCTCAGAATTATCTCCACGACAACCAAATATGTTGACCAAAAAAAAAGGTCTGTTTCTGGTTCCATAAAGTTATTAATAAGTAGAATTGAATTCTAGCATAGAGCAAATCGACCAGAGACAAATTATGTAAGTGAAAATGGGCAAATAAAATTGGACTTTGTCAGGAAAGGAACCCAAGCAAGACCTTAGGATTGCTAGAACAGTGCTCTAAACAAAATGCTGAATTTGAATACAAATTGTGTCTTTGGTTTGCAACAGAAGACGGCCACAGATTGAAAGTAAATAATTTCTAAAGGCAAAGTTTTCTGTAATGTGGGTAGTGTAGCTGAAAAGGTTAATTTCTCCATGGGAAGTTTTTATTTTGGAACAGTCTAGCAGGTGTTGGGTTGATGAACTAATTTCTGGGAGGGATCAAACAGAAAGATACCAGTTATTAAACTTTCCTTGAACATAATACTTGTGGTTCCTTTAATAGGTAATACATGTAGTATCTTAACCCGTTCCCTACGAGTTTCTGAAATTCCCATAGACTTTGTACACAACCTACCCAGTTCCCGTAGTCAAGGAGTTAATATATAACAGAATTGAACATTTTAAAAGGCAGACATCTTATTGCATGATAAGATGCATGTGGCATGCACCAATATACTGTTATCCAGTTTAGGGTAATGCATGAGAAATCTAATTAAAAAACAAAAAACAAAGCAAGATGTGCATGCAGTGTGCATGGGGTTAGGTCTTTGGGGGCTGGTTGAGGTCAAACCCATGATTTCCTGATTATTGGACAAGTATCATGTCCACTAGACCTCTGAGGTTGCCCTCCAGGGAAAATATTAATATTTTTATTTCGGGGGCTCCCTTTCTAATTTTATGGAAGTTTTCGGGGCTACTTTTCCAACTTTTGGGGGCTACTTTTATCATTTTGGGAGCTACAAATTTCTGGGGCTCTTTTTTTTCAAATTTCGGGGGCTACTATTTAGCTCTAATGCTGTAAGTGATCATCTAATTGGCATTCGATCACGATCCAATCAAAAAATAAAAACAAAATCTAAAAAATCCATTTCGGGGGCGAATTCGCCCGCCGCCCCCGTGTATTTTTTTCCCTGTTGACCTATAGTTAAGGCTTTGATATTTATTAGCATTTATGTCGCCCAAAAGTAGTGGGCATTGCTAATTTGCTTTTTTATTGAATGTTTTTGCATGGTGCATGGGGATTGAACTTATCTGTAAGATTGTTCAATAGAATGTCTGGGTTATTTAAAGAATTGTATTTGGTTTGATGAGGTAAGTAAACCTCTGTAGAGAAAGGAATATAACAACCATAGACTGATTTAATCCTGCATTTATAAATGGGTGCTTTGATTCCGGTTTAATAGACCCATCACTGATATTTGATACACTAACCAAGTATTATAATGGCAATCGATGCATGATGCTTGAAGCTGGAATGCTCCCCAGGGAGTGGAGAGAGTGCACAATAAGTGCTAGATCAATTGCGGTGTGTATCCAATGGCCTAGTTAGAAATAATATTAGATGCAGGTCCCTCTGGGAGAACAGCGCAAAAGCACTGAAGAGGCTAACTTGGATTTTTGTTTTATTATTTAATTGAGTCATCTTAGTTAGGATGGGACTGATAATATTTTTAAAGAAAATAAATAAATAAAGAAACAAAGAACATTTTACAGTGTATAAAAGCATTGCAATGTATGCTTTAAAGCAAGAACAGCTTTTTGGGGTGTGATAACGCAGACCTGTAGGTCAATATTTCTGTGCAAGTATAATCTTTGAGTGATGCATGTCCTGTATGTGCATGACCAATATTTAGCATGAGTTGCATTTTGCAAATGCTGCATAGAAAAAAGGGATCCTGAACAATATGACATGATGATAAAAATAGGTGCTGATGTAAGCTCCGTGGAGTGATGTACAAAATGTAGTTTCTTCTTTTAGGTCATCGTCTTTCATCACTGAGAAGCAGGATCAACTATGATGGATACATTTTATCTGAATCAGAATGACTTTATTTTATACTTGTTACCTACAAGGTTGTTGTTATGTTTCCTATCCCCCCCCCCCCCCCCCTCCTCGCTACGCCACTGCCTGCAGATATGGAACCTGTCTTTAGAGGACACCTGTCTACAGTGGCCACTTTTTTTGTTTCCCTTGGGTGGTACACAGGTTTGACTGTATATTTCTCAAGCAAGGGTCAATCAATATGATATAGGAGAGGCATACGATGTGGACTGGGGCTGGATGGCTACTGCCCCTTATAACTGGGTAGCTGCAGCCCCCTAGGTGTATTCAAACTCTTTTATACAAAAGGAGCATTTGTATCAAATGCTGATGATACTATCTTGTAAGTCTGCAGCATTTTTAGTTCACGCAGGATGTACATCAGACAAATATGTTCACATTTTAACATTTTATATTGATGGCTATAATGTTCTTCTCTCCAAATTGTCAACACCCAAGGTGATGCATACGCACTGAAGAGGAAGGAACGGAGGGAGATGATGCGGAAATACCTGGAAGGTGACTTTCATGTTGTTGCATGATTTGTTGTGGTTTATGTCCGTCTGTTTTTGCCACCAACCACATCAACCTGTTGTCAGCAACTGTTGTTGTAACCACTTTAATTATCATTATCGTGTGAAAAGCAGCATGGAACCCTCATTAATCTACCATTGTCTGGTTATTAAATGTTTCAACCCACCTCATACTTTTCATAAAGATTTGCCTTCCCATAAAAGTACATTTATCTTACACTGAAGTCACATTCATATTGTCTTTTGGTTTTAGACCACATCCAAATATAGTCAGTCTCCAATATACTCAGTATTGTTAATAAACCAAAATTGAATAGTCGGCACATTTAGTTACACCTTCATCACCTTGTGTATTGCAGCATGGATCCTTCATCATCCTACCTGTGTGTCATCCTGCATAGTGCAATTCCTGTAGATTTAACTTATCTCCTACTAGATTTTGCATTCCCTATTCCTTTTAATACAGGGCCTACCAGTTTCCTGTGGGCAATGGGTTACTACATGTACATGTACATGTGCATTAGTTGAAATGCATTGTGTTGAAATTGATTCACCTGTATCAAAGATATTTATTCCCACATTTGGCCCAACCCAACCCAACCCAGTATGGATTTTACCCTTAGGTTGTCATCCTTTCGCATTGCTGTTCCTCTAGATAGCTTGCTCACCCACCTTTCCCATCTTGTGAAATTGCAGCATGAATCGCCATGTGTTTTTTTTTGGTGAAAATCAACAAGAAAACTTCATGAAGGCATGGAAATCCAATTCCTGTTTGTTGAACATTTATCAGCTGACATCCTCTTCTCCATTTTGTGTAACTTTTTTTTGTTCAAGATATTTTCTAAAAGACAGCATAGAACTTTAGTACTTCTGTTTTTGTTGTTGTCAATGTTTATCCAAACATCCTTTCCATCCTTTATATCAGCTCATCATTTTTTGTCCTGCTAGCATCTACCTTTACATGTAGCTCCTTCATCATTGTGTGAAATACAGCATGGACCTCCATTACTTTGTGATTAGTGATTTCTCGTTGTTTTCCACATCCTCCACATTTACATGTACATGTATGTGAAAGGTGTTTCTGTACAATTATGATTTGCTTTTTTCTAGTCATTTTTAAAACGTTTTTTTTTTTTAGGTAATTCATATCTGTTTTATAATTTATTATTATGAATAAAGAATGATCTATAAAAAAAAAGTAACGGTATTTCTTTATGTACTTACATGATCTTGAGTATTTAGTTCTTTTTATCACACTGAAATGAAATATCATTTTTATGGAAAATTTGTGTTTGACATTCTTTAAATATCCATGAATCATCTTAAAATAATCATTTAGATAGAGATTGTCAGATGAATGCATGTATGTGTGCATGCATTTTTATAAATGCATGGCTAGCAATTAGCATTGGCTTGCTTGCCCGGAGCCACCATTATTTCCATTATCATGTTTTCAATAGGGCAACCAATTTCAGGTTTTAATCACCAAACTCTTATGGTCTTGACCTGGCTTCCCCAAGGGTGCAATCCTTTAAGAAATATTCAATATTTATTTAGCCCTTTGATTTCGATTCTGCTTGGATTGAAAGCTAAGGCCCCCTTTGACTCCACAAACAACATTCATTTAAGTAAAATTGAGTATTGTTCCATTAGAGAAAAATTTGATAGTTTTTAACCTTTCAAGTTTGTGACATTTTTGTTATGAATCTGCAGAGGACAAGCCGCTGGTCCCATCATCAAGAACAGAAAGGTCTTCATCAACACTCTCATCAGATTCTACTACAAGTAAGTATTTGTCAGGAAAGAATGATGAAGAATTAAGAAAAAATGTAAATATATTAAAACTGTCAAATTGTAACGGGAACTAGCATGATAAGAACATTACATTTCTCTTTTGAAGTTTAGTTAGCTTCGCTAGGATGACGTTAGCTTTGTTATTTTCCAAATTTAAATAGTTTAATTATTTGATATGTGTTAAAAGAATAAATGAAATAATTAATTGTGAAGAGAACCATCAATATTTCAGGTATCCATTTTAGACAGTATGGACTATTATAGCCATCATAATATGTTAAAGTTGTGTAAAAAAACCAAAAAATCAAAAGAGTGAAAACGATGTATCAAAACCTTTCATTTGTAAAAGATTATAAAAATACCCTAATGTTAATTGGTTTGTATTTATCAGGTGGCAGAACAGCATCCACCACCAGGGCAGATGATAAGGAGAAAAGCTCAGTCGATCCCTCATCAGACAGTGAGTCCTACCTCCCCCCCCCCCCCCCCCCTATGTTTAACGATCTACATGTAGTAACATTATTCATATTACCAATAGAAGCTTGGAACAGGCTTTGGTTTTCTGAAATTCTTTTTCATATACATGATTATTAATGATTATTAATGATTATTAATGATTAATGATTATAAGGGTTTGGATTTGAAAGTCTCTCTGGGAGACTTTCAACTGTGTACATGAGGAATTACCATTGGTTGTAATTAAGTACCCCATAACACCAGACCTTACATCATTGCCCACTGTGCCTGTATATAATGTGAACATTAACCACAAACATTGTATCTTAATTGCGCCAATGAAATTTTTATTACAGAAAACTCCCATTATAAAACTTGTCCTTGTAGTTGTATTTTCTTTTTTATGTCTAACATTTAACCAAGATTATTAAAAAACAAGATTCCATTCCATTAATTATTGCAGGTGTATACAGAAGAAGAAGACGGGAAGAAGAGGAGAAAGAAAAGGCAAAAGGTAAATCTGCTCTGTCCCTCACAATAAAATAAGAACAACAATTTTGTGGCAACTCTACCTAAGTCGAAGTCGCATAAGTCGAATAATCGCCTAAGTCGAAGGTCTATTAAAGTCCTCTTCTCTTTATATTCTATTGTTTTTAACCCCTCATAAGTCAAATTTTGTCTAAGTCAAAGCTATTTCTTCAGTCCCAAGAGATTCGACTTAGGCAGAGTTGACTGTATTTCTAAAATACCGCGATTAGCCAGAGCCTTTTTTATGTTGTATTCAAATTCACGATAATTTAAATCCTGATTATTCTCAAATATCTTGTATCTTAGATAATTATACATGTATGTCTCATGTTTGTGTGTAACTTACTAACAAGAGAGAGAGAGATAAGCCAATAATTATAACCTTATCAGCAATTAAATTACAATGTCAATTATAAATAAATATACAATTAAAAAACAATGAAATGTAAATTCTTAGCACTTATTAACTGGCAAAATATGTTGGCATTTTCAAACTGGTTAAAATGTAAAGAATGTCAGTGTCATAAAAAAAAAAAGATATTCTAAAAATATTTCATAATTATGTCTTGTGATCTAGAAGAAGCAGAAAAGAAGGCAGCCGAGAAGCCCGCCATGAGTAAGTAACAATGGCAAATGATCTCAGAGATTGCTTCAGTACTATAGACACTTGAATGTTTAGATTAGATTTATGAATGTTAAAGGTGCACCTGTAAAGTGTCAGATATTGCCCAAAATGACATTTGAGACTTCAATCCTGTACCAAAATCATTGTAAGATATGTCGGAATGATGTGTGAAAGTTTCATTGAAAAAGAACACTGCTTTCCTGGTTAAAAAAGCGAGAATTTGCTTCAGCTTTTACAACGGACGTTTATGAGGTTTATGACTGTTCATGTACGCTTTTGAGCTGAATGATAGATATCGTCATACTAAAGGGGCATTTGAAAAAATCTAACCCTATTTTCTTCTTCTCTTACCATAAGCTAAACAACACGGTAGAAGAGAAACGAGGAAGCTCCAAGTAATTTTCGTGGAGTTAGACACTTTACAGGCATCCCTTTAAAGTGATCCATTAATTTTGTCTAATTCGACCCAAATCGCCTGAAGCTTTTACACTTCTCCTGTACCTTGTTGTTTGCCTTATGGGAACATACGAATGAAATGGGTTCTGATTTTTCAAATATTTCCCTTATTATGGCCGAGATGTTTATGATTAGATTGAAAAGTGTTCCAGAAGACGTTTTGGTTTAATAAAAATCAATGAGCAGTAGGTGATCAAATCTGACATCAATTTTCTTTGTTTTTCTCCTCCTGGTAAACAAAGTTCTTCTTCTAGCATTCAGAAGAATCTTACAATGATATTGGTACATGATTGTAGTCTCAAGTATCACTTTTGAAAAAAAAATCTTATAAAGTTTAATAGTAGATCACTTTAACAGAGCTGCCAACTAGTACGGATTTTCCGTAATTGGTACGGAAATTGACAACCATTACGGGAGTACGGAATGCCGCTTACAAATTACGGGGGGGGGAAAAGGAAAAAAAAAAAAAAAAAAAAAATCGTTTTTTTTTTTTTTCGTTTTTTTTTTTTCTTTTTTCTTTTTTCTTTTCCCCCGGATATATCCGATATCTGTCCGTTTTTTCAATTGGAATTAGCAGGGCAGTGCCATGTTAGTTGTTAGTCTACAAACCATTGTCAAGATGAAAGCCTTCGGATGTCTGTGACCATATACAACAACCATTTCTAAACGTTTTTGCCGATGACGGTCGGTTAACCACCGTGTAACCGTTTCACTAAACTTATAGTTCATAGAGCCGCATAGGAAATTACTGATTTCTTCCCCAAATTACTGATTTTGAGCCTTGAGAGTACTGATTTCATGTTCTAGAGGTTGGCAGCTCTGCTTTAAGAGTAAAACTACTACTAATTTGCTAGCATTTGTTTTGCGCCATCCTAAAAAAATCGATACCAATGCACATCACACTAAATGTTACATAACTTTGTTTAGAGACGGTTAAAGAAATTGTTAGAAAATTACACATTTCATGATCCCAGGGGCCTTTTGCAGAAGGTTACTGCCATAATTGCAAGTTGTAAATTACTGGACTATTTCTTTAAAATGCATCATGCACTTTTTCTTATTTCAATCTTTTGTATATAATTTTTCATTTGTTGCATGAATCTCTTTGCAGCTGCCTTTGTGCCTCGGTCCAGGCGAAAACAGGAATCAGCAGAAACACCCACAGAAGAAAGTGAGTACATATATATTTTTTGTTTCCTAATGAAAAAAAAAATTGTTATTATTACAAAAATACTATATGACTGTATTATTTCATACAAGAATATATTTCCTTCACAGCTGAAGAGAGTGACCAGTTTTCAGCAATAAATGTCATGGAGTGAAAAGAAAATATTGTCTATTATCCCACGCAAATCTAGTTAATTTTTTCGTGGTACATGTATGTATTCTTTATTAGACACCAGGCCAAGTGATTTGGAAACTGTTTTTTTATGGGATAAAGTTAAACATTTATGTATACATACAATTTTTGTTTCCTCATTTGTAATTGTTATTTGCTCACTTTAAGGGAATTGAGGGTGGGAAGGTAAACATTGTTGCAGAAATCGAAACTTTGTTTATGGCACACATTTTGCTTAATTAAAATACCAGTGGGCAAGAAGATTTGATAGTATAAGGTTATTTTTTATTGATTCATTTGATCCATTATCCAAATTTTTGACTTGTTGCATCTACCCCCATGTTTGTGTGTGGTAGAAAGAACAACCCGGATTGCTCAATGCAAGATGCATCTTGGAAACGTTTTTTCTCCGTAACTCATTGTTTCCCCAAAATATGTGATAGTAACTGATCATAGTGCTCAGGTTAAGAGCAAAATCTTCAAATTTTGTAGTAAAAAATGTATATCTTGATATTTTTAATGTTCCAAACTTCTTTTGTGGACCTTGATAAAAAATCATCAGTACTATGTCGATGTGGTCTATTTACCCCACGATACGGAAATAAATTAAATTATGATTTTATTGATGATTACTTGCTACGCAGAATCCCCGCGACGAAGAGTCAGATTTTCTGATGTGGATGAGGAAGGTACAAGAGTTGAATATAATTATATTTACAACGCAATATTCAAATAGCGCTATTATTTTCCCACAAACTATATATATAATTTATAATTCTTTAAACTATTTGAGACACTTACCAGCTTTCTAATGATAAAACTAGAAATTATGTAATTTGTATTCTATTTTGAGCTTATTAATGACTTACAAAAATATATTACTACCCTTTTTTTTATTAGAATTTATATATAACTTTATGGCATAGTATAATTGTAATTATTATAATTTTTTAACTATTCCTGACACTTTAATACCAGCTTCCTATTGTTAAAACTATAAATTATGTAATTTTTATTCTATATTAAGCTTATAAATGACTTACAAATATTTAATACTACCTCATTCCTTATTTAGAATTAGAATTAAGTTCTAATTTTATGCCATAGTATGCTTTTTAGTGACTTACAAATATCTAATATTAATATCTTGATATTTAACTAGAAATTTAATATATTATTTGTAAACAGTAGTAAGCTTTACAATAACTGAACATTACCAATTGTAAATTAAACGTTACAAAACTTTAGAAATATTTTATTTACCATAGCTATAATATGACTCTGAAGTACCAATTTTAACTCAAACATTTTATAGTAAAAGTAACAAAAATATGTTCTCAAGATTGTTCTGTTATCAGTATTTATTTCTAATATTTTAGTTTGAAAATAAGCTGCCGGTTTAAAATCTTTTTTGTGAGCAGTTTGTATATCCCCTTCCACGCTTTTATATATGCTTCTCTCTATTTTACATGAATCATTTGATATCATTATACTGAGAAATATCATCTCTCATATCAAATAAAATCATTCTGTAATTTCTTATTTTCACATTTGTTTAAATGATTTGTTCTTATGCCATACATTTGAGTACTTTGTTATAATAACAAGTTGCCAATTTATCAAAAATTATCTGTACGTTCAAGCTGTAATCTATTAGAAACACTTTGATGATGTTTTTTTAGATGTATTTACTTTTGTTGTGAAAAACTCTCCAACTTTCAAAGCTTGGTAGTATTTCAAAGCTTACAATATTTTGCATTGTTTTGATCGAGTCTGATTGGACGTTTCTTAAAATTTAAACTAAGGCCCTCTGCTGTAAAGTTATAATTGTTCTGCATTTGTTTGATGTGAACCTCTTCCCAACCTCCCCTTCAACTTTCTAAAGCTTTTTTAAAATACAATGGTTGAAGTAGTATTTTGCATCGGTTTTGATCGACTCCAATCGAATGCCATTTAACTTTGCCCCGAAGGCTTATTACTATTAAAGCTTACATGTGTAATAGTTTGCATTTGATTTGATTGACTCTAATATAACTGAATGCCATCCAAACCTTCAAGGCACGCCAGTAAGCCTGCCTTCCCGCAGGCGGAGACGACTGCTCGATGAAACAGATAATACAACCACTACCATTCACGAATGTGAGTTCGACTTGAATGACAGCCTGTCCTGGCACCAACCCCCCCTCCCCCTTCACACTCTGACTGCCCCCTGCCCACCCCTGCGCTCCTGCAAGTCAGTATTTGATCTGCACTCGACCTCCATCCCAATCTTGGTTTAGAGCTTCAAATACCATAGCCTCTATCAACAGCTACCATTTTACTAGTAAAGTGGGACATTCATGGCACCGTGAGTGTCCCCTCCTGTAGAGTCCCCCTCCCCCCCCCCCCCCCAACCCTGCCACCTTTGCTAAACATTGCTAGCATCCTACCCTACATTGCATTGAACCAACCACCCTAACCAGTCTAGAATCTGAGCAGGAATTATTCATCAAATTTATGGACAGAATTGCATGACAGGAACCAGGTTGCTTTATTATATGTCGAGTTTTATTTTGTAGAAATCACTGAACTGTTGTAATTAAACATTTATGTTTGTAGATTCATGCAGAGATTCTTTTTTCTTTCAGTAGTTTGACCCAAAAAAATCATCTCTTTGACATTGCTTCAACATTTCATTGTCATTTTGATAAATTATTTGTAAGATTTTTTGTTTTATTTTGTATTATTGTATAATTACTGTGTTTAATATAAATATGTGCTTAGAATCCTGAAGTTACCATACTTGCCAACTGTCCCGTTTTTATCGGAATTGTCCCGTTTTTTGAATTTTTTAGAAGTGTAAAATCGGGACGTCCCGATTTTTAAGTTTAAATTTTTTTTTTTTTTTTTTTTTTTTTTTTTTTAAAACTTTACTTTACTTTATTAAATGTATAGAGACAACATTTAAACGTAAATCTGATCAAATCTTACCTAGTAATTTTGGAAGAATTATGAAAAATGGGTCGCAATGGACTTTGTGCTTGCAATGTGCACTTCCCGCACACTTGTGCAATTATGCTGCGACTTTGGACCCCCGGCCAATTTTGTCCCTCTTTCCAAAATTCAAATGTTGGCAAGTATGAGTTACTTGTGATAATGCTGCAGTAGTGCACGACTAGACATGAACAAATATATGCTTTGTAGATATTTGCTCTTGAACAATATTGTTTTTTCAAACAGCACAGCTGAGGCGAAACCATCCTGGAAAGAAAAGTCAAGAACACATTTCATGAATGGCTCCCCATTATCATTAGGCAATTCTCAGCATAATGCAGTCAAACCTGATTAAGTGGCCACCTTTTTATAAAGACCACCTGTTTTGAATAGCCCGGTCACATATCACCGGGTTGTGCAAATGGATGCCCGATGGAGAACGACATTTTCGAACCGTTTGTCTCTGTTTATATGCATTTCTTGTCTGTTCCTTGTCAGGCGATGTAAGTTGTTCTATCCGGCGGAATGTTTCATGCATGAAGCAATGGAGACGACTTACACCACCAGATAATTTCATTTCGCAAATGTTCTATTTGTCGGGCATCCGTTTACGCTATCTGGTGATGTGTGACCGGGCCTTAAAGACCAGTTATCATCATTCTTTAGTTCGCACATGAACAAACATGCTTTCACAGCAAGTTCGCAGTAAAGCCCAGCGCACTCAGAGCTGACTCGACCCGATCCGACTGTTTTTTAGTCGGATTGGGTCAGTGTACATGTATGTTGCCTCACGACTCATATTTTCCTCGTCGGAAGTCAGTCGGGTCCGATTCAACATGATGAATCAGCGCCGACTCTAGCTTGACTGAAAACTAGTCGGATCGGCTAGAGTCGGCTCTGTCTGCACTGGGCTTTAAATTGTCTGTTTTACTTGTTTTGGTCTTTAAAAAGAAGAAAGAAAGGTGGACTGCATAGCTACACTTATTCAAAATTAAGAACTGAATAGGAGTTTCATAAATTAAAGTCATGAATGAATGCCATCATATCATTCCTATTCTCCATGTGTGCATGCTACAAACAAGAATTAGTATTGCTTCACAAAATACATGCTGTGAACATGTACAGTACATCCAGGGGGTGTTTCACAAAGATTCTACGTTTAACTTTAACTCTATTAAAGTTGGACCTAACAATTATGGAAAGCCATTTGTAATGTAGCTTCGGAACAAAACATATTCAAAGCAAAGAAATACAAGTATTTTAAACTTCCAACAAAAAATAATATCAATAACTTGAAGGCTCCTTGACAATAACAAATATTACTGATTTCAATAATAATGCATGATTTTTATTAAAAGAACCTTTCGAACCATTTTACAAACAAGCTATAAACAGCTTTCCATAATAGGTCCTAAGAAGAGTTAAGTTCAACTTTGAATCTTTGTGAAACACCCCCAGGCATTCTAAGAAAGACACTTTGCCTATAAAAGAATAAGATGAGAATATTGATTTAAGTGTCTAGACATTTTGCTGTATCATTACATGAGTATTAATTAAAATATATAAATGATTTTTGCCACATGTGCTCATTTTCCAATTGTATACAAAAATATATCTAACCAGGTAGTGACGTGAATTAAATTATAGAAGTGAAATGTACTAAAATTATATCTGATATCTGACTATTCAAAAAGCTTATCGCATTTATCTGTGCAGAATTAATCAAATTTAACAATATATTATAATCAAATTCTAATCAGTATTCAAGAAAGCTTATAACTAAATATATTTGTACAGATAATAATTGCCTACAACTTTGATCATGATTTATGGTTAGATAGAAATTATTCTCAATATCATTTTCCTGGATGAATTTAATTGGCTCCTTTAAATAAAAATAAAACAAATTATTTCAGGAAACTGACATATTGAATTATTATATATCCATTCAACATCAAATAAGATCTTTTATTTAATAAATATAAATAAACAAGGAAATTAGGGTTTCCCTATCTTTCCTCTTTTGTTTTTTTGTTTTTGTTTTCTTTACATTTTAGGAGCCAAATCACTATCAACCACAATTGTCAGGTTTCAAAAGAGATAACATTCTGCTAATTATCATGCTAGGAAACTATGTGCAATATAATAAATGAAAACAAATCAATAATAAATAAATAAGTAAATAAATAAATAGATATGCCCAAACTGTTGTGGGTTTCATGTCAAAGGACATATCATTGTGCCAACCTATCAGGAGCAATGTTTTCTTAATAGTACTAATGTCATGTGACTCCTACAATCCAATCACAAAACAGCCCCAAGTACGACAAAGTCCGAGGAGAGAAAGCACGAGAGAAGAACATCGTCATCTTCAGGCAAAGATAACAAGGAATTGAAGAGTCCGGACTGTGAGTGGGGCATGGCAACGCATGAACAACATACATTGTATAAACCTGGAAAATAAATATTAAACTTTAAATTATGTATACAGTATATGCATGCCCCGCACCGACCAATAATAATGATAATAATTGTAATCAATTAACAAAATATTAACTAGTAGATTATTGAAGAAATTAATACAAAAAACAATGCACATGTATTAGACAAGGAACTGAAGAGTCCGGACTGTGAGTGGGGCATGTCAATGCATGAACAACGTTTAAACCTGGAAAATAAATATTTAACTTGAAATTATATACATGTATGTACAGTATCATACGCATGCCCCGCACCAACCAATAGTAATAATGATAATAAAATAACAACATATTTAAAAAACAACTAGTTTATTTATGTAATTAAGACAAAAACAATGCACGTGTATAAAGACAAGGAACTGAAGAGTCCGGACTGTGAGTTGGGCATGTCAATGCATGAACAACATAATATAAACCTCGAGAAAAAAAATAAATTAAAACTTGGGATATAAAACCTGGTACACAGTATACGCATGCCCCGCAACAACCAGTAGTAGTAATAATAATAATAAGAAAATAAGAAAATATTAATTTGATGAAAAGTAAATGATAGAACTATGCACAATTATGCACACGTATAAAATCCCTGAGCATTTATTTGTACTAAAATTACGATGAAAGAGAAATCATTGCAGAAATCACAAAACAAAATACATATTTCACAGAGACTTATGGACGCGTTGTTTGTCCACGTCCGCATGCGTGCATTGATATATGAATGGCCAACCACATCTGTACATCCACAACATACCAGTCATTGCCGGCTCATAACATGCCCAACATCATGTTTATCTAAAAAAGTTATCTAACATATTGAAACATACTGTTTGTTCACATGTACTGTATTTATGTTTCAGCAGCCTTTTTTAATACTATTGAAAACCAGACCAGCACATCCTGGAATATCTTTTCAAATTTCAGAGTTTGCTTCAACTATTCCTTCCCATATTTCTAACTGTATTTTTGTATTGCTACATATGTTGTATTTTCAAGTTTTCCTTGCATGACCATTTTTCACCTTGAAATTGTGTTCCCTACTTTTTTAGAAGTAGATACAAAATCCAAGCTTTCTTTTTCTAATTTTTTTAAATCAAAGTTTGGAAATGTACTTTTAATTTTGTATTCTTGACTCTCTGGACTTCATGAGCAACAACAAAAATATAATTCAGAATGTCTGCCACAAGTGTTCTACAGTATTAAGTGCTTCCTTCATTCAGCTTATTTGATATATCAAGGGGCATCGTCTTCATCCTCTTGTTCATCCAGACGTTCCAAATGGCATTGTTACTTTCATTCAACCTGAAATATTTTATTTATCTAACAGAGGAGTTATTTATTTAACCATATATTTGTTTGAATTAAAACAAAGAAAACTGACCCAAAATATATCAAATAAATGAAAATTATCAAAGAAAAATAGGCTTCACCGGGATTCGAACCCGAGACCACCGGATTGCTAGACAGGTGCTCAACCATCGAGCCACAAAGACCTTTGAATGGGGGATGTTCCCATGAGACCTTTTTCATTGCTCGTATAGTCAACATCTTTTTTTCTCTGTTCTCTGTACTGCAGTCATCATCCTTAGTTATACAAAATCTCCTTTCTTAAAATCTTACAATTAATATTCATGGGTTTTCTTCATCAAATAAATGTATATATTCGCAGATCTTCCAAATGGCATTGCAGCTCGCAGGCGGCAGCAGAATGATCAGGAAGCGAAGGGTAAATCATCGACAACCAGCGACCAAAGCAAGAAGGAGGAGGAGGAGAAGAACAAGACGGAGACCGTCACGCTCAACAGACTTCGGAGTAGAAACCGGGATGCGAGTCCCTCGAGCGCCCCCGTGGAGAACGGCGACATCTCGCCCAAAGCCAAACCAAATGAGGATGTGTCACATAGGTACAGGTGGCAGAAGGACAAACAAGGTTAGTTAAATGAATTGTCCACGATTTGTGTTTAAAAAAATAAATGTTAGTGTTCTATTCACAACATCAAGCAGCACAAACAAAAAAGACAGAATGTCTCATTTAATAGTAATTTCTTCTACTTACAACATCTAAGTGAAAAGAGTCTCAGAGAAATTTAAGGATGTGTCAACCAGATCAAAACCATATGAGGACATGTCTTTTGGGTACATATGGAATTGAAAAGGTGAGAAAGTAACATGGAGTGCAGAACATCGAAGAAAAATGCCTAGGAGTTTTTTTTTCCTTCAGATTTTGTATTTCAATGACTGCAATAAAAAATGAAAAAAGTTTGAATTTGAATTATCGTCTTCTTTTTTTACCCCTTCAAATTGAAGCCAAAGTTGAGTCTGAAACCAAACCTGAGTCGCAGAAGAAAGTGAATGGTGACATTTGAATAATCAATCATTTAATTTCTTTACCTTTTCATATTAAAGCAGAAGCCAAGCCCCAGAAGAAAGTGAATCGTAACATTTGAATAATCATTCATTTTCTTTTTTGCCCCTTTGAATTGAATCCAACGAAGCTGAGTCGGAGAAGAAAGTGAATCGTGACATCTGAATAATCATTCATTTTCTTTTTTGCCCCTTGAAATTGAAGCCGAAGAAGCCAAGTCGCAGAAGAAAGTGAATCGTGACATTGGAATAATCATTCATTTACTTTTTTACCCCTTGAAATTGAAGCGGAAGATGAGTCTGAAACCAAGGCCAAGTCGGAGAAGCAGGTGAATGGTGACATCGGCTCAGAGCACAAAGATGAGGTGAAGACAACCGACGTCATCAAGAAGCCGGTCAAAGATACCGCCCCAGCACCAGCAACCAAAGAAGAGGAGACAAAATCAACTGTCATATTGAGGAAGCCATCATTGAAAAGTAAGTGCATATGAAATACAGTCATTTTGTATTTGCTTTTCCATGTACATGGATTGCATTTCAGCAAACTGATTTAAAGGTTAAAACCATACAAAAAATGTAGAATGATGTTTATTGTAGTAAAATCAAAGCAAGATATTAGTATATTGCCATTTTGTATTTGAAAAAATAAAGGTACAATTTTACAAAGAACCTTTTGTTAATGGGAAACTGGTGTATTCACATTTACATTATTACTCTTATTGAATAATGCAACAGGATAAATCCAAAAATGCATCATACAAACTAGCATGTTTCTAACTTTTTAATTGCTTCCCACCAACTCCGATTTGCTTCATAACCCTTCAAAATTCACATCATATTTGTCCAATTTTTTTTTTTCGCTTCCAGTTAAGAAACCTTCAGTTGTGGTGAATGAACCTGTTTCAGAGAAAAAAGAGGAGAAGAAGAAAGAACCAAAAAATAAGGAAGTGTCTAAGGAGGAGATAAAGGAAGAACCCAAAATTAAGGAAGCACCTAAGGAGGAGAAAAGGGAAGAACCGAAAAATAAGGAAGTGCGCAAGGATGAGGAAATGAAGAAGCCGTTAGAACCAACAGTAATAGACACAAAATCTGCTCACAGGACTACAGACAAAGTTGAGGAGGAGGAGGAGAAAGCGGAAGATAAGACAAGCGAGATTTTAACGAACGGAGACAAAGCCCTTGATCAGTCAAATCGCGGCGGCGACACGTTGACCGTGACGACAGAGGATCATGCTGAGGACGAGACGGGAAAGAAGTCGCGGAAGATCTCCTCGACGTTGCAGAATGCCAAGACGCTCGAGAGCCGGATTCAAGAGTTGAAGGAGAGCGAGGACAAGTTGGAGGAGAAGAACGAGGAGGAGAACCAGGTTGCAGATGACATTGAGAGTATGAAGGAGACAAAGGCGGTGTCAGCCATGCAGAGGCTCCTGCAGGAGCAGAAGGAGCAATCGGAGGAGCCCAAGACCAAGGAGAAGGTTGCACCTAAAGGAGATGTCAGCGGCAGGATCAGCGAGGCCATCATGGGAATTAAGACGAGTCACATCGCTCCTCCGAAACCACAGCCGTCCCCTGCAGAGAAGGCCCAGGAGGAGCTGAAGAAAGAGGCGGAGGCGTGGGAGGAGGTGCTGAAGCTGAACGACAGGGAGCTGAGGGTCAACAAGTGGGACTTCACGGACCTTGGCCGGGACGACGACAAGGACTGCCTCAAGTCTATCCCGCTGATGATGAGCATCATGGCGTACAACACCCCCATGCTTGGTGGTGCTCCACCCCCACCACCACCACCGCCAGGGTTCGGTGGTGGTGTCCCGCCGCCGCCCCCTCCTCCTGGTATACCACCACCTCCCCCCTTCCCAGGTGGGCCGCCACCTCCGCCTCCACCACCTGGCATAGGAGGTCCCGGTGCGCCCCCGCACATGTTTGACAGTAACACGTTCCCCAAGCAGAAGAAGAAGAAGACCCTGAGGCTGTTCTGGAAGGAGACGCAGCCGGAGACGATGACGCTGGGCCGCAACGGGGTCACGCCCACCATCTGGACCGAGCTGGACGATGTGGAGATCGACAACAAGAAGTTGGAGCATCTCTTTGAGTACAGGGGCAAAGAGCTCATCGCAAAGGTACGTTCTTTATGTTCTACTTTTTGACTTGTGTTTTGGGCTGGATTGCTTGCAGGGTGGGACATGTTTCATGAAACTTTTGCAACAATCTGCAACTTTGTAACGATTTTTACCAGATGTGGACTAGGGTCTATGGAAGACTAGGGCCCCATTTCAGAAAGAGATACAATTGATTGTAAGTCAGATCATGTGTTTTAAATGCGCAAATCTGATTGGTTAAAACGCCCAAATTTTCTGACTTACAATCGAGTTCAATGGGGTCTAGATCTTTACCAATATCAGCAGCTTCTCCCATTGGTTAAATACTGTGCCAACAGACAAACAGCTATGAAGATTTACATGTAAATTTCAGTTACCATATTGTTTCAAAGTTGCAATTGTTTCAAGTTTTCTTGAAACAGGGCTCAGGTCAAATAATGGCTGAAAAATTGCTGCTTTCGAGAACGTGCAGTTTGAAAATGGGGCTGAATTCTGGCTATGATCATTTTTGAAAGTTGATTTGGCTGAATCTTGCTTTGATGGTAAAGGGTTTTGGTAGCGAATGGTACATTTGTCATGATAGGTAATAGTTTTCGCTCCTTAAAGTACATGTACATGTATGTGTCTATTTAATATTGCAACAGCAAGATTGAACTGCAAATGTTGATATGTAATAATTAATGAGATGGTATGCATAGCAAGATTCAAAAGTGATTGGCCAATGCATGCATGGTATTTGATTTTAAATGATAAATTTCCAAATGTGAGGTGCATACAAAATGTTATGAAATTTAAAAACTGCAGAATTTCTCAAACAAAAAACCAATGTTTGTGCAAGTACTCGGAAGCATGCTTCATACTTCTCCTAAATCCCACCGCTCTGGAAGCTTGGAATGTTATTGTTCCCTTTACCTGAATACTTCTCTGCATAAATATTTTGAAAAAAAGTGGATCAGCTACACATTAAAAAGAAAATTTGCAATAAATGCATGAAAATGAAAATGCTATTTGTTAGACGTTGGTATATATGGATGCACTTGGAAATGCATGTTTGAAATAGACCAGGGCCCCATAACGTAAAAGATTAATTGTATGAATGATCAATAAATCGTACAATTATTTATAAATCTTTATGTTAGGAGGCCCTGGAATAGTATCATTGGCAACAGAATCGTCTTAATGGTTTCTGGAGATAATAATTGGGAGCATATTTGAAATGTCAGCTTGTTACTAAGTATTTGCCATGGAAAAAAAAGAAAAAACAAAAGAAATGCATTATGTGATTGATTTTTGTTTGTCTATTGAAAATGAAGTCTAAATTATTAACTTTCTGTAACATCCATTCCATATGAATATGAAATAACAAGTTCACAAAATGCAATATTTGCATTTTGCAGTCATATGCGTATACTAATCACGTAATTGTGAAAAATTTAATCATGGTTTACTGATGTTTTATATCGTTCTTTGACATAAGAATTTTGATAAATTTTATACGAGATGATATGAAGTTTGATAATGATCAGATTTGATAAGATTTAAACTGTTAGTTTAAAGTGAAACCAGTAAAGTGTCTAACTCCACGAAAATTACTTGGAGCTTCCACATTTCTCTTCTACCGTGTTGTTTGGCATATGGTAAGAGAAGAATAAAATAGGGTTAGATTTTTATGCCTCCGCAAAGAAGTAGCCGGAGGCATTATGTTTTCGGGTTGTCCGTCCGTCCGTCCGTGTACATGTTGATTTGGGCTTGATATGAATAAATTGCGTAATGGCGGAGGCATCATTTTCGACTGCGCGCAGTCGAAGATCCATCTAGTTTTTTAATGCCCCTTTAGTATGACGATATCTATCATTGATAATCATTCAGCTCAAGAGCGTTAATGAACAGTCATAAACCTCATACACGTTATACAGTAATTCGTTGTAAAAGCTGACGCAAACTTTCGCTTTTTTAATCAGGAAAGCAGTATTCTTTTTCAATGAAACTTTCATACATCATTTGGACATATCTTACAATGATTTTTGTATAGGATTGAAGTCTCAAATGTAATTTTGGGCAATATCTGACACTTTACAGGTGCACCTTTAAATTGATACTACCAGTGAATATAAGAATGAAATTAACTATGGAATGAAATGAGCAATTTTGAGCATGTGAATTTAACTGTGCCTGTTTATAACTAACCCATGATATTCTTCATCATTCTTTCCTCTCTCTCTTTTTTTGTTTGTATTTCTTCGTTGTTATGCACTGGCTGGAAAAAAAAAATTTGTCTTGTCTGATTTTGTTTGAAAAAATGTAAAAAACATTGCTGCTTCAACGCACGTGCACCCAATCTTCATGTTGTTCTACTACCAATACTACTTCTACTACTTCTTGTGCGATGATTATCGTTTCATCAACAGGAGCAGGTTTGTGGTCGATTATAATTCTCATTTAATAGCGCCAAGTCAAAACGGATTTATCCATCTGGTATCGAGCTGCCATGAGCAATATCCAAATTGAATTTTAAAAATTCAGATAACTGATTTTCTGATGATCAGTGGTGAAGACAAGAATTCTGCATGGGAGGGGTGGGGGGCTCCAACCTGCGAGTACATATAAATTGGGAGTCGCTTCAGATGGGGTCCAGGGGGAGGAGCCCCCAGAAGCTTTTGGATTTTAGCTATTAAAAGCCCCAAAAATCAAAACTTCGGGGCAACAAGCAAGCAAGCAAAACAAAAAAGTATAAATGAATAAATTGATGTGCCTGAGGAGAGTGAGGGGGGGGGGGGGGGGTTCTTGTGCAGGAGCCCCCTCCTTCCTTGCTATCCAACAACTTTTTTCATATGAGGTGTGGTTCTACACATTCAACAGGTGTAAAATGAAACTAGACAGTAGCTGTATTTCTGGGCAGGGAAAAACATTACAATTTATGTTTTTTTAGGATACTTTTTTTTTAGCTCGACTGCATAAAATTAGCACTCTAAAAAGCATTTGCATTGAACTCTATGCAACTTTACAACTGCTCTTGTAACGATTTCACCATTTTGGGGGATCTTTTTTGCATTTCCGGGGCCAAAACACACTAAGCCCACACCTATTTCTAATCTCTGCTTGCAGGCAAAAACTGCAAACTCTCTTATTCAACCGGCATACGAGTTATGATATTTCATTTATCACTCATGTCTGGGTAGAGAAATATCTGTTTTGACTCGGCTTAAAGCCCACCGCACACTATACGATCTGATTCCAATCCAACAAACAATTGTGTATCTGAACAAAGACAATGCATGTGTATTCAAACATGTAGTATAGTTCAGATCCATATGGCATTGAATCGTATAGTGTGCTGTGGGCTTCACTCTCAACAACTTGGACATGACTGTCTAATTTTTATTTTTGTCACTTGTTTTATACTTATTATTATTTTGTATTGTTGTGTACTTGTTAAGTTTTATTTGACTATCTGGAATATTTGTGCTTGTTTTATCATGTTTTAATGGTCCTTAAATTTGTCTTGTATCATGTCATAATCTAGTGCATTTATTGTTAACTTGGTAGAATATCATTATGTCCTTATCTTGCCTGTTTATTGGTTTATTATTTTATTTTTTTATTGTCCTAATGTACGTGTATGTCAGAATTCTGCACTACTATTTATTCATTTATTTTCTTGATATTTCCATCAGTATTTGTTTTATCTCGGCTTCATGGAAGGAATATAACAAGATAATTCTTCTAAAAATTAGTAAAAATACAAAAGAGTATATACATGTGCGTGGATTTAAGAATTCTTTGTATAAGTATTCTGATGAAGCAACATGTACTCACTGAGAAGTATTTTTTATAATTCACATAAATAGTGAAACAGAATATGCAAAATAAAACAAGATTATAACAATGTGTAAGCTATGCCCAGATAAAAGGAAGATCATGGTTTTTTATCAGCATACAAATCGCTATGAGTTACACATTGAAACAAATGACATGCTTGAAAATGAACATTCTAATTAGCATGGACAAGCTTGTATTTTCTGTGAAGTCAGCTATGGTACAACTCAAAATACTTCCATTGGTTGGGAGATGTTTGTAGATATTGATAATATTCCTATAATTAACCCAAAGATAGTGTTATGAGGTTTGATTATAATTTCCATCAACAGAAAACGGTAGAGGCGAACAAGAAGAATTTGATCACCGTGTTGGACCCCAAGCGATCTAATGCCATCAACATTGGGCTGACGGTCCTGCCCCAACCACGCAGCATCAAACAGGCCATCATGAACATGGATGCCATGGTTATGAACAAAGAAGGAATCGAGGTAGGTCTCGTAGATAGATATAGATAGATAGATAGATAGATAGAGATATATAGATAGATACATGTAGATAGATAGATAGATGGATAGATCGAATCAAAGAGATTTAATGCCATCAACATTGGTCTGACGGTCCTTCCACAACCTCGCAGCATCAAACAGGCCATCATGAACATGGATGCCATGGTTATGAACAAAGAAGGAATCGAGGTAGGCCTCATAGATAGATAGATAGATATACCCTAAGAAATCTAATGCCATCAACATTGGGCTGATGATCCTGCCACAATCTTGTATCATCAAACAGGCCAGTTCATGGTCATGAACAAAGAAGGAATTGAGGTAGGTCAAAAACTAGAAAATAACTTTAATAATGAAATGTAATAAAAATGTAGGTGAATTAATGCAAGAATGGATGTGAGCTGCACCTAAGACATAAAATAGAATCAACATTGGGCTGACTGTCCAACCCCAGTCTCGCAGCATCAAAGACGCCATGGTTATGAACATAGAAGGAATTGAGGTAGATCAGATAATTGGATAGATCGATAGACCCTAAGAGATGTAATGCCATCAATATTGGGCTGACGGTCCTGCCCCAACCTCGCAGCATCAAACAGGCCATCAAACAGTATGTACACTTGTAGATTTATTGATTGATAGATATGTAGATAGGTAGGTAGATAGGAAAATGGGATGTCATCCTGTAGCGCTGTTGGCTAGAATGCTCCCTGGGGAGTTTTGATGGTGCACAAAAATAATTGTCTGGTTCAAACTCCAATAGTCTAACTTGATTGAATTATACCTGTGTGTTTTTAATTTGTCGTCATTATTCTTCATACAGTGTATTTGTGCCTTCTCTGTGTGAAAAAAGGCTTTATCATTATATAACTTCAGTGAATGGCACATAGTAATGTGCTTCATATTATCATTATTATGATTGATATTATTTTCTATTCCCTTCAACTCCATCCTTTGTAGAAACTTCTGACCACAGTACCAACCCAGGAGGAGGGAGCCAGGATACAGGAGGCCATGGCAGCCAATCCTGATATCCCCCTCGACTCGGCCGAGCAGTTCCTTCATATGCTCTCCCCCATAGTAAAGTGCTACATATTATCATTATTATGATTATTATCAATTTCTTTTCCTTCTCTCTATCCTTTGTAGAAACTTCTGTCCATGGTACCGACCCAAGAAGAGGGTGCGAGGATACAGGAGGCCATGGCAGCCAATCCAGATATCCCCCTCGGCTCGGCCGAGCAGTTCCTTCATATGCTCTCCCCCATAGTAAAGTGCTATATATTATCATTATTATGATTATTATCAATTTCTTTCCCTTCTCTCCAACCCATGTAGAAACTTCTGTCCATGGTTCCGACCCAGGAAGAGGGTGCAAGGATACAGGAGGCAATGGCAGCCAATCCCGATATCCCCCTCGGCTCAGCCGAGCAGTTCCTTCATATGCTGTCCACCATCACCGGTCTTGAAGCGAGGCTAAACCTGTGGCTCTTCAAGATGGACTATGACAACATGGAAGAGGTATGACAGTTCGATCAATTTTTCTTGTAAAGTTCATATATATGATAAGTTCATTACCTCCGCCAACGAAATTGCAGGAGGTTATGTTTGCAGTTCCGTTTGTGTGTTTGTTTTTTAGGTTGTTTTTTTTTTCGCAGATATCTCAACTTATTTTTTCATGGAAGCTTCCTGTCCTTCTAGAATAGAACCCATTCAATTTTCAAGGTCAAAGGATGTCAAGGTCCTTTACTATCCACTATTATTCTTATTGAAGTCATTATTGGACATTTATTTTTGTATTATTATTTCATAATTACTTTATATCATTTTAATTGTGGTCATACCATTGAGCACATTTGGCTTTACTATTACTATTATTATTGAAGATAATTGTCAAGTTTAATTCACTTTTAATATTGTTCACAAAGAAAAATGTTTGGTGTTGTATCTAATTTTATGAAGTGACACCCTGGATTCCATCCTTAATTACTTGTTATATTTCCTTGTGAACAGGAAGTGGCAGAGCCTATGGCTGACCTGAAGAAAGGCATTGAGGATCTGAGGGCTTCCAAGACTTTCAAGAAAATCCTCTCGACCCTCCTGGCCATCGGCAACTTCCTCAATGGTGGACGAGTAAGTTTCCTTTTCTTTCTTTTTCTTCTTGTTTTGTGTTACTTCATTGGTTATCTGTCACCTATTTAGTTCTGTAGGTATTGGGTTGTGTCGTATGAAACAAGATATTGCCGTATCTAAAGACTTCATGGTCCACCAAATGTACTGTACATTATGGTTATGCAGGATGTATTAAATGAGAATTTAGGGTGAGAAAAGGTAAATTAAACTACTAGAAAGTTTGATTGATCTCACATGATGACTAGTTACAAAACTATTGTGTCCTTTTTTTATATTAAAACTCTTTTCTCACTGTGTTTGCTCATCAATATTTCCTAAAACGTAATACAGTCAAACCTGTGTATAGTGACTACATAAGTGAAACAAAAAAAGTGGCCACTGTAGACAGGTGATCTCTATATACAGGTTCCATATTATTGTTGATCTGTGCAGGGGATCACTTTGGTGACCACTATTGGCTGCTATAGACAGGTGGACGCTAAGACAGGTTTGACTGTACATGTGTATTTGTGCATATGGGCACAGTAGTGTAAAAGAAAACTCATATTAACCCCTTCACCACTAGATTGTGCAATCCCCATTGAGTAAATAACGAGCCCACCAACTTCGCTTAGGCAATGGGTTAATACGGTAGAGTTTGAATAAACACTTTCTGTAACATTTTGATAGATATTTTCTCTCTTAACACTGCATAACTTGTTAGAAATGCTCTCACTATGTATATGTAGTAAAGTTGATTGAACTATACATATAGTGATACATTTGATAGTCTGTATAATGCATGAATGACTTGTATCTTGTGCTATCTCTACCTCTTAATACTCTTTATCTTATTTCTATCTTCATGTTTTTTTCCATTTTCCAATTTCAGACTGTACGTGCTACGTGGTTCTAAGTATACTGGAAGGGGAATCCCACCCTGGAAATTACTTTGCTTTCAATAAAATAAAATAAAATCACCCAAACATTAAAAGGCGGGGTGATTAAACTTCCTTTCCAAAAAAAAATTATAGCTGCTCATAAATAATGTCAGAGCCATCAAGTGTGAATGAAATACTTTAAATTTGATATTAAGTAGAAATGGTCATACATTTCTTATTTTTGAACTGTTTTTTTAAATAACCGTCTGCTGTTTTTGAGTTAAGCAATTTAATTCCAGGGTGGACTTCCACAAGTAATGAAGGCCTCACTTCTAAGATTGATACCAAACAAGATCCGCTGTTGGCTAACCTCTGTTTGATAAGCTTAAAATTGCTATTTTACAGAAACAATAAAACGTGTGTTTTGCATAAAGAGGTGTGACGAAACAAAGTTTAGAAAATGCGCAAAAATGCTCAAATCTGATTGGCTCAAATGTGGATATTCTCTGACTTGTGTGCGATTGATGGCAACTCTTTATGCAACACCCCCCCCCCCCCCCCCCCCCCCAGAAAAAAAAATCCAGATCTTGTGATATCAAGATGTGTACAAATGTTAAAATGTTTTTTGTTAAAAAGAAAAGAATAAGTCAAATTGCTATGTTTTCTTGTTGGTATCATAAATTTGTTGTGGAGATGTGCTAGAAGTGAGGCCTATTAGCTTCAGCAATTTACAATGTAGCATGTCTTTATTGCCTTTAAATCATATCAATATTTCATTTTGTCACGTATTCATCTCATCAGTGTTATTATGAAATGGTGAAAATTATATTAACAACATGGTATTCTTTTTACATTTAGTATATTTGAGCACTTTTATTGTATTATTTTTGGGTGGCAAGGCATTTGTTGCCAGTGGATGAATCTGAGCTTTGTTATTGGAATTGTCGGTAAATAATGCTAAAGAGTTATATATTTTTCCCAACAAAATTAAAATTTGATTTTTCTTCCATAAATTGTGGCATAAGAATATTCCTTTCACTTGAAATCTGTACATTTGATATAAACTCCATAAATTTCCATATTCTCCGCTGGGATTTTCTAACTCACTTTGTTATAAGTCTTAAAATTCTCAAAATTTGAATTAGATTTTATTTTATATTCACCGAAAAACAGTGGAGGTTTGTAAAACAGTAAAAGTTTGCTCTAATAACAGCATGGTTTATTTGTGCTAATTTATATTACAGGTATATTCATTTGCAGTGCGGTGCATAACTAACATAGAATAGACAATATGCAGCAATTTGTATATTTGGGCCCATCATTAAAAGAATACGAATGTAAAAATGCTTTTTTTTATGTACAATGGTGTTTATTTGAGTATGTAGTCCGTGAAGTGTTCATTGGTGAATTATTAGAAACATGTATGAGAACTACCCATAGTCCCACACACAGATTATACAATGTCTAACAAGAGTGATTAACCTTCTTGGTACGCAAATTGTTGGGGACACTTTCTTTGTACTTCTATATTTTCAAAGAATTTCTACCCTTTTTGTCTTTTTCCAAATTATTAGGAGGAATGTGCCCCCCCCCCCCCCTCCCCTTAGCTATGTAACTTTAAGTATATCTACTAACTCTAGCAATCATAATCCTGTCAAGATTTAAAATAATATCATAAAAATAGTCTCAGGTTTATCAAATAGATCATTGAAATTTGCACTTTGTTCAGTTATATGATTTTGGTTGCTGCTGCCATTTTGAAGCAAACCTTTTTGCATCCATTTCTCAACATGAGTTCATCGGGTGAGAATGAGAAGGGCATTAAGTTGATTTTTTGCTAAAATTGAGTTGTGAATACCATCTTGTAGCTTGATGGCAAATTTTAAGATAATAATTGTTTCTAATTCTGAGAATACTCATCAAAAATGAAAGTTAAATTTGGTATCTACAGGGCTTCCAAACTTCAAACATGTTTATCTTTGAAATACAGAAAAAGTGTCTACATAGATGTAAGTAGCGTCAAATTATTCCTTTATTTACTGTACTATGCCATATGTTTGGTTTTGACCTTGAATATCCAGAGATACCAACCCTAACTGATTTTCAGGGAGGCTTCCTGAAGTTTGTTTTTTCATATGTCACACCACACAAATTTCAATGCCTCCCTGATTTTTTGAAAGATTATTCACATGATGCTGTATGCAATTGCTAGAAACCTCTGTGATTTTTTAATGAATCCTCCCTGAAAGCTGAATGTAAAGGTTTGCATCTCTGAATATCTGTCCATTTAAAAAAAATTTATTATTCCTTTATTCACTGTACTGTGACGACCTGGAGTACATGTATCTGTAGATCATTTTAAAACATTAACTATTCCTTCATTTTCTGTGCTGCAACAGGCATTTGGTTTTGACCTGGAGTATCTGTCCAAAGTGCCAGAGGTGAAGGACACGGTCCACAAGCAATCTCTCCTCCATCACCTGTGTGCTACCGTCATGGAACAGTTCCCCGAAAGCTCTGACCTCTTCTCAGAACTAGGAACTATCTCTAGATGTGCCAAGGTAAGTCTATATCAAGAACTATCTTTAGAATACACTGCATTGGGTCTTACTCCTGTATCTGTAGTTCCCAGATAACACTGATACCTTCTCAGAACTAGGAACAATTTCCAGGTGTGCCAAGGTGGGTCTGTATCTAATGTAGGTCTAGTCTTGTGTTAGTCTGTCTTTAGACTGCACTGAGTCTTACTCATTTGTCTGTATTCTGTCATCGTCATGGAACAGTTCCCGGATAGCACCGACCTCTTCTTAGAACTAGGAAATATTTCCAGGTGTGCCAAGGTGAGTAAAAGAAGATAGAGACACAAGTCTTGTAGGTCTATTCTCGTGTTAGTCTGTCTTGAGACTGCACTAAGTCTTACTCCATCACCTGTGTGATGATGTGATGGAACAGTTCCCAGACAGCACCGACCTCTTCTCAGAACTAGGAACTATCTCCAGGTGTGCCAAGGTGAGTAAAAGAAGATGAGTCCCACGTTAGCCTGTCTTTGGGATATACATGTAGGCTTTTCACTTGAAGAAACTTGGTTGATACTGTAGGTTCAAATGTGTTTTCTCAAATTCCTTTAACAAACAAAAATGCCTATCAAATAAACTTTTCCGCTGTTCAGATGATATTTTTGAATATTTGTAATTATTCTTTAGCAGATAAGCTTGCTACAACATCATTGTCATTAAGATCAACAGTGAAATACAAAATATAAACGCTTTGTTTAAAAGATAAATGAACAAATCAATAAAAACAAACTGTAAAATGTCCTTTCTTCGTCATAATTTATGTTAAAACTTCTTCCTCTGATCACCAGGTTGACTTTGATGCCCTGACGGTGAATCTGAACAAGCTGGAGGAGCAGTGCAAAGCATCATGGGATCATCTGCAAGTCATCACCAAACACGAGCCAAATGCACAGATCAAAGCCAAGTAGGTGTTTGTTTTTTCTTTTAAAGGGATTTAGTAACTTTGACATGTGAAAAAAGTGATGAATGGTTGTTACATATGTATTGTTGTGATCTGGTATGTCCACTGAGTAATGTGTTACAATTTTGTGTAAAATGGATGTTGTACGGCCGAATAATGAGCAAAAATGCTAGTGATAATCAGTAACTTATTACACTGACTTTGTGCATGGTTATGACTATCCATGTGGCCAAGAGCTTGATCATGACCCAGGACCAGCCCTAGTTCCACTGATCTTTAGATATGCCTGTGAAATCTATTACGGTTGAATGAGTAACGGTGGTATTTGTGCTCTGCTACATTCTGTTGATTTATATGTTATTCTAGCATATTGACATCGATGAGTTAGAGCCAATGAAATTGATTACCATGGCAAATGTCGCTGGTCCGTAATCGGGGGCCCTTGGGCCCATGTTGGTTGCGTATAGAGTTGCAGAAATGTCAAAATCTTGAACCGATTTAGACTACTCGCATGTCTTCAGAAGCATGAACAAACCATTTTGGGCAACATTTTAACATTTACTGTAGTCTCACTTTCTAAATGTAATATACATGTACACAGAAGAAACAAGACATACATAGTATTCTATAATTTAATTTACAGTAGGTAGCGTAAATCCTGTTGTATGTTGGAGAAGAATTTCACTTGATGTTTTTCTTTCTTTTATTTTAGGTTACATGATTTCCTTCAGGATTGTGCCAAGAGAATTATAGTACTCAAGATTGTCCACAGAAGAGTTAGCAATAGGTAAGTCTATATTGTGTTATTATATTGTGTTGGTAAATTACACTGTTCTTATTGCATAAATGTTTACAGTCTTATAAAACAATTATAGGTTCAGTTTGGTGAATCCATGTTATGGTGGTAATGAAGAAATTGTAGATTCCTAACCTATCTACAATGTACATTTGTGTTTATTAGCATTTACATGTATACATATGTAAACTTGCTAATTACAATTAGCATGTATTTTTATGTTAAAGATTTATCAAACAAGGGCAGCAAGTGTGAATTCTGCCACATCTTTATCAAGTTTGCTGTAGAATCCCAAACAGCAAGGGATTACATCATAGAATATTATAATCATACTTTTATCTCCAATCTTTATCCAGATTCAACAAGTTCCTGTTATTCATGGGGATGAGCACTAGTGCAGCGAGAGAAGTGAAGATCAGTCGTTTCTGCCGCATCATCAGCGAGTTTGCGCTGGAGTACCGGACGGCGAGGGAACGCCACATCGAGCAGGAGAAGAAGAAGGCGAACCATCGGAAACGCAACAAGACCAGGGGAAAGATGATCACAGAGGTATGTCAAGTCCAATTAAAGCTACTGCTTTAAGCAAGTGCTCGCTGAAGAATTCTGTTCAGACGAAAAACAGCAGTAAGACTAGTTTACTGGGGGGATAAAAATGTTGTTATATGTATCTTGTAGTGATGTAGGGAACATTCTTAACCCGTTCAGGATTGGGCTTGAGTATATTTTTGCTGTGGAGAATGTATGATATGCCAGAATCAAATACTAAGTAGTCTTGGAACAGCCTAAAATAGTTAAGGATCAAAACAGAATGCAAGAAATATTGGGAAAAGAAAGACTAAACCTTAATACATTCTTTCTTTATTATATCTTTTACTTCTTTAATCAAACTCTTTCTCTTGCAGAATCTTCTGAGCAAGGGGAGTGCAGAGGATGATAAGCTGAAAGAACTACTCAACAGAGAGCTGTCGCTAGGCAAGCTAGCCGTTGCTAGGCACTGCTCCTGGTGTTGGGGGCCCTGCAGGGAAGGCCGATGGAAAGACTAATCTTTAATAACTTCTTTCTTAATATTGAATCAATGTTTGCAATTCTTTCTCTCTTGCAGAATTTGCTAAGCAAAGGTAGTGCAGAGGATGATAAGCTGAAAGAACTCCTCAACAGGGAGCTGTCGCAAGACACTGCTCCTGGTGTGGAAGCCCTACAAGGAAGGCCGATGGAAAGACCAATCCTTAATAAATTCTTTCTTCATATCAATTAATTTATCTATTAACAAATTTATGTTTGAATTTCTTGCAGAATTTGCTAAGCAAAGGTAGTGCAGAGGATGATAAGCTGAAAGAACTCCTCAACAGGGAGCTGTCGCAAGACACTGCTCCTGGTGTGGAAGCCCTACAGGGAAGGCAGATGGAAAGACCAATCCTTAATAAATTCTTTCTTCATATCAATTAATTTATCTATTAACAAATTTATGTTTGAATTTCTTGCAGAATTTGCTAAGCAAAGGTAGTGCAGAGGATGATAAGCTGAAAGAACTCCTCAACAGGGAGCTGTCGCAAGACACTGCTCCTGGTGTGGAAGCCCTGCAGGGAAGGCAGATGGAAAGACCAATCCTTAATAAATTCTTTCTTCATATCAATTAATTTATCTATTAACAAATTTATGTTTGAATTTCTTGCAGAATTTGCTAAGCAAGGGCAGTGCAGAGGATGATAAGCTGAAAGAACTACTCAACAGGGAGCTATCTCAGGGCACTGCACCGGGTGTTGAAGCCCTACAGGGAAGGCAGCGGGCTCGACCTTCTATGAGTAAGTCACACATTTAACCTCCTCTTCCCTCCTGGAACCAATAATCCCCATAGAGTTAAAAGTGATCCATTAACTTTATATTTTTCCCGAAAGTATTTGTGACTTCAGTCACCTATTTCATTGTCAGAATCTTGAGAATGATATGTGAGATTTTCATAGAGAAAGAATATTATTTACCTAGTGAAAACAGAGAAAATTAATGTCTGATGTTATCTCGACAATTGAGTATCTGAATTTGGAAACTCTACTGTCGAAAGCCTTCGTTGACGCTTTCAAAGTCAATCTTTAATATCTCAATAATTAGAGAAATAATTGAAAAAACAAAACCCATTTCATTCTTCTATTATCATAAAGCCAACAATAACGTACAAGGGAAGTGTGAAAGCTCCAATTTTGAATTTGTAAAGTTAATGGATCACTTTAACTCTGTCCACCTGTTTCTTGTCAGCAATTAGTAAATTTGTACTAATGCAAATTTTTGTAATCATTGAATAGCAGTCTACATGTATACAAAAAAGTTAATGGACTGTTTTTTTTCTTTTAGTATAGCATAAGGATTTTGCAGGGCCCTTCAACATTTTCCACCATTTAAACAAAAATCTACAACTAATGTAATATTCCTCAACTTTACAGTATAATCTCATTCTGAACAGTACAGACCTGAATGAGGATAAACTGTCTATAATTGAATGGTTTATTGTTTGTATTTTCCCCAAGGAGTTGAATTCATTTGAAATTAAAACCTTTATGAACTTGAGATCTTAAACTGATTCATTAAATTTAGAGCATTCATTTTCAACTCCAAGAAAATAGTTACTGTTGTAATGGTGCATGTTTAGAGCAGCGGCATTTTGTGCAATTAGGAAGTACTCTGTACTTTAATACAGAAAGTAACTTTGAATAGTTACAGACGCATGAATGCTGAAAAGTTACGTTCAAATTAATAGTACCACATGCTTACTAATAACATTATTTCTTTGCTACATTTCATAGATTACTTTCGTATTAGAATTCAGTCAAACCTATCTGTTGTGAACCCTCCCCAGGGGATACAAATTCAGTGGCCACTATAAGCAGGTGGTTGTTATAAATAGGGGGCCATTATAGGAACAGTGGGTGCTATAGACAGGTGGCCACTGATACAGGTTTGGCTGTGAATATACAATACAATACATGCTTGTCAATCATAATGAAGCATGTGTTCATCGATTAGACATTTGTATGTTGGCTTTGATTGCGCTTTCTTTCCGCAGGAGGGCTGCTAAATAGAAACAAGACAAAAAGCGAGAATAAGGCAAAATGACAACAAGTGAGGACAGTTGAATGCACTTTCCAACAATTTTTTTTACGAGTGACAGTGTTGCATGCTCGGTTGGGAAACCGGTTGAAAGTGATTGATTGATTATATCAAGCTTATTTTTGGAATTCAAAGTTTTCTTGAAGGATTTTAATTTATTTTTGTTTATTTATATTCCAGAGAGATTTTTTTTCTTCACAACAAAGTTTCAATATTGCTGTAGAATGTGCATTTCAATTCTTGTAAAGCAACAAGCTACATACCTTTGTGGGCTATAAACTCTAGGGCACTTCCAAGCAAAGCATGGGCAGTTGTCATGAGCTAATGTTGCCCATTGTTGTTGTTGTCCAGCAAAAGTACTAAAACAACTTCTGAAGTTGTCATAATCAAATGTTTTAGGACTTTTGCTGGACTCTTAAAACAAACCCAACTGGGCAACACCGAGCTACATGTATAACTGTGATGCTTTGCGTGGAATTGTCCTGTAGTCGGTAGATAGGAAGATAGAGTAAATCAAGAGATGAATTGCGTTAATGTACGGATGAATGCTTCAATTAATGGATAACATTATTAGTTAATTGCTAATTTTTTTATTTTGTTTTTGCATCTTCTCTGTTTATTTGCACGTCCGTTATCTTGCATGATCTACTATGTTATCATCACAACGCATCCTTCGGCATGCTGACATCCGACTTGAAAATGGCGCCCTCAACCATGTTATCATCACCCAAATCAACGCATCCTTTCGGCATGTCGACTGCTGACTTGAAAATGGCGCCCTCTGTAGACCGAGTCTTGAACATGAGCATGACGGCCGATGAGGAGGCTGCCGACCAACAAACTGACGAAATGATCCAAATTCTTGTCGACACAGCCAAAAACGCCAGCAGTCGCTCGGCGCCCCGCGAGCGCAAACGGACGCGCAACACCAACCGGAAGTCTCGTGAGTAACGCCGGTCCAAAGCGAAAAAGTGCCGAGTGCATCATTCGTACCAGGGCTGCTTGATTGATCCCTTTAACCTGTTCAGGACTGAGTCTGAGATATGTCAGACTGGAATGTGTGGAAAACGCATGTTATACCATAATCAAGTAGTCATGAACAGGTTAATACTGACCATGCATGGCATGCCGGAAACAATGGCAAGTTTTCAGTACACGGGTAAAAAGAACAGAACAAAAATATTGAATAAGAATAAAAAATAACAAATATCTTACAAGGATATTGGCATAATCTATTTTTTGTAACAGTTGGAATTAAAATTTGATGGTATATCGACATTTGTTTGACTTGTGACATTATAGAAAATTACAAAATTATGAAAATGACAGTGTAAACTGTGCATTTTGATTTGTTATTTATAAACCTCAACTTAAACCATTGAGAATTATTTTCAGTTCGTGGATGATTGAAAACTTGCTATTTAGATGCCTTTGTTCAGTGAATGTAGACAATTGCAAAATGCATTGTGATACTATGGACCATGATCATATTGTTTATAATGACTAGTTGGGCTTTAATAATAATGCTATCAAATTATTTGCTTCTTGGTGTGATTTTCACACATATGCAAGTGTAAAGACAATGCGTGCTACAGCAAAATCTTAGTAGTAATAAACACTACTTCTAGATATTTGGATATTAACATGAATTTGAATAATGGTATGCAAAAACAAAATATGCATTTTGCTGGACTGGTTTAACCAATTTAATTATATAGCATGTCAAATAAAAAGAATTATATGTTCTGTATATCTTTATTAGATTGCATTTTGACTTATTAATTTGGGGAGATGTCATTAAAGTGCATATTGTACGGCACAACTTTTATACTTTTTGACTGATTATCAAGTCGGTCAGGCAAGTAAAATCAAGACTTTTCAAATACTACTAGATCAAAACTAGTACCTGCATTGTATTAGAGTGTTTCCCAAGCAGAGAACGGACACTGTTAAACAAGTATGCTGTCTTTGATGGCAAGGTAGGAAATTCAAATGTGCTTTAAATCAATCTGGGTGGCACAGACCCCAATATTTAAGTCCTGCCAGGAAAATGAATCCCCTCCAAATTGTTACAGCAATTTCATTTTACTTTGCGGTTTGCCCATCACCAAATTATTCATGTCAAGGTCAAAATTTAATCCAAAAATTCATGTCAATCTTTGATTTAAAAAAAAGAAAAAAACAACTATCAGGAATACTGACTGGGTTTTAAATTACGAGGTTGAGATTAAATCAATAATAAAACACTTTCATTTCAAACACTGGCGTAGATCTGTAAGTAATATAATTTGTTCAGAGGGGATTATAATCATAATAATAATAGAGATTTACAAATGTATATAGCGCATATTGCAAAAAGCCTCTAAGCGCTAAACATATTTACATAAAATTAAAAAAATTCACAAAACTAAATTTTAGGGTATATAAACATTCATATGATGATGTGTTCATTCATCCTTCCTTGAGCAAAAGAACTTTCCACAGATCTACGCCATAATTTCAAAATACTAATTTCTTTGTGCATATTGTATGACGTGTTTCTTGTCATTCTCTATTTCTATTGCAGTAAGGAGGACGCTAAAGAGCGGATTGACGGACGCCGAGAGGCAAGCCCTGGGATTGATGCCGGCCAAAGGCTCTGAAGTCCATGTATGATGTTGGACGTCCAGCCCAACTAATCTATTATCCATGGAACTTGTTTTAAAGTCCCTTTATTAAAGATACCCTTTCGTATCTTAAAGGTAGTTCAGATACGTGAATCAGATTCACCGTGCCATCTTGCAAGCCCCTTGCACTAATGCGCTATACACACTGGATCAGTGTTATGCAGTGCTCATAAACTTAGCATAAATCAAAATGGCGATCCGCAGTGTAGCATGCACGCACAATTACCTTTAACCTCTTGTGCCATGTACGAGCTCTATGAGAGTTTTACAATCTGAGTGGAGATGGATTAAGTTCTTTGTTGACCCAATGGCGTATTCAATGGTTTGCTCTGTTCAGCAATTGGCACAATGTAAACCATTTTTGTGGAAGAGCAGACAGATACATTTGAGATAGAAACTAAGCCTTCACATTCTTCTTCACAACGCGTGCTCAGCCCATTCAGAGACCCGTTTCATAAAACTTTTCCAATTGCTGTAGCCCATTCAGAGACCCGTTTCATAAAACTTTTCCAATTGCTGTAAGTGGCCAATTAATTACCATGGCAACAGCTATAATGCTCCATGCTGATTGGCTGTTGACATCATGGTAGTTACAATATTTGGAAGAGATTTATGAAACGGGGCCCAAAAAATACTTGGTTGGAGTCACTCAGGATTAATTCTATCAAGTTGTCTTCAATGGGTGCTTTGTTTGTAGCCAAATTGAATTCAATTCTAAACTTCCATCGATAGTTCGTGCAACAGAAACCATTGTGAAGCTGCATATTGTACCCTCACTGCTGTGCAGGTGCACAAGTGTTGGAAGAACTTACTGTGCAACGTATCATTTATAGCATTGATTGACTTTTCAACTTGCGCCATATGCCGAGGAGATGTTCTGGGATCATGCATTTCAGTAGTCATTTGTTGTCCTTTTGTCAAGAATAATTTACTAAGACTCTGCCCGTTTACTTGTTGTTGTATTAAAGACATCAGCTAGACATAAATGCAATAATATTGGTTTCCATCAAAGTTATCCTTGAAAGTTCGACTGCCATCTTGTGCGCACAAATAAAGCATTGGAGTTCATGAATGAAATATTCATCTGCTGCCAAATAGGACCGAAATCCCTGCCATAATTGTAATTTCAAACAAATTAATGATCTTTTTTTACCACTTTCTTCTTCTTTATCCTTCATTCATTCATGGGAAATTGAATTAAACAGTTGATTAGATACTGCAAGTTGTTGACGTATCTTTAATATTTTGACGGAGGCAGTAGCGCGTGCACGGTTTAGGAGACTTTTTCTTTTGCATGGGCATAGAGGGGAGAGATATAGAGTGCAATGTATGTTTACCATGTAAAAAAAGAAGATAATCATAGTGTGTGTAATATCATTATTTTTTCATAACTTATCAGATTATGTTGTTGTTGTTGATTTCTTTCCATTCATATTATTATCTGCCTCTTTATATTATAAGATTTATAAAGGATTGAGAATATTTTTTTGTCGGATGATGATCATTAGATGGGTGTAATGATTCAAAAGTATATGAAATTATGAATCGAGTAAATTTAATTTAAATTATCATGTTGAGTGTACTGAAATGTTATAAAAATTAAGTGATATGCATGTAGCATACACTTTTATGAAACTATATAGTTTTATGAGATCTTTGTAGCCTTCAATAGATAGGATGCTGGCAAAATTTCTCTCAGTCTGTAGTCAGATTTCCATCAAACTTTTTTCTACGTCATATTATCACCAGATTGGAAGTTCAGAAGAACGGTATTAAATTTCTTATGAAATAAGGAATAAAATTGAATAAATCAATTTTGTAATATTATATTCTTTCAAAGAAATTAAAAGAGAATTCAATCCGGAATTGAAGACCTATTTTCTCTAGTTATTGCAACGTATGAATTTGAATAATGTCCTAGACGCATACATACTTCATGCTTTTTCAGACATGTTTTTTAATTATATTGATGACTGACATAAATGTTTTTAACTATGCAACAAACTATTAAAACGATGATTCAAAAAAGGTTTCAAACAATATTTTGTATGCTTATTTCAGTTTTTTATTATATTTTGTTCTTTAGCATGGATTGTAAATATGAGGTCAAATTTATTTAAGATATGAAAACTGTTAAGCAACTATTTTTGTGTTATAATTATGTGTTTTGTATAAAAATGTCTTAGATTTTGTTTGAATGCGTTGTTACTTCACACAAAGGATGGCATAGATGTTAAGAGGGGCATAGATAGCTTCAGTCACTTTACACAGTAAATATAACCAAAAAAACAAAGTGGAAAGGGTAGCTATAGAATCCGTCTACATGAAATGGACCGTTTTTATCACAGTGGGCATTTATGTGTGGCCGAAGGGCTTGCGCATTGTTCCGCACAAAATCCAAGGTGCTTTTCAGCTTTGTTAGTTTTTATTGTTTAGATATATGGTATATGTATTTGAAAGTAGACGCATGGGCTCCCAATGTTATTTATTTCTTTTTACGATCATTTAAATGTTATATAACTTCAAAGTCACATTTTGTTTTCCTGTTCCGATCTTATGAACTCTTTTATAGGTAATACAATGCTGTTTTTATTTTATACTTGTTTTTGTTTTGTTTTTGCATTCCATAGTACCACCTTTACCTCAGTGGTATAATTTCTTGGCCTTTGTCTCAAATAAACATACCCTCTACGATCCACCGTCTTCCTTCACCTGTCTATAGCAGCCTACCTGCCTATAGTGACCACCTGTCTACCGCAGCCAATCTGTCTGTAGTGGCCACCAAAAGTGATCCCTTGCAGAGAAAAACAGTGTCTTTACTGGTTTTCTTTAGGTTGTCACTTATACAAAACTTTTTTCTAAACAATGTTATGAAACCTTTCTATAGAGGTCACCTGTCTATAGGGGCCACTTGATTTGCTTAGGTTGTCACGACACACAGCTTTGACTATTCAATGTTATGAAACCTTTCTATAGAGGTCACCTATCTACAGTTCACTTTTCTTGATTTGCTTAGGTGGTCACTATACACACATTTGACTGTACAGCGTTATGGAACCTGTCTACAGGGGCCTCTTTTCTTGATTTGCTTAGGTGGTCGCTATACACAGGTTTTACTGTAGTTTCAATATCTTGATGTCTTCCAGTCTGTATGTAATAAAGCCCCAGCTAGCTCTGCCAAGTCAGACCTCACCAATACATAGAATGTCTGTGCTTATAATTGGAAGTGTTTTATGAGCTGTACCCTAAATTTAAAAAAATGAAAGTAAAATAAATGCTTTCTGTTTCTACATGGAGTGAGCTTATTCAAAACATCTGATATAAGAAATGTTATCATGCAAAAAATCATTGTGTTGAATGTTTTGGTAATAATTTAGTTCCATGGGACAGTACAATTTCTTAACTACATGTACATCAAAAAAACAGATCTAATGTCAAAAAAGACAACCTGTGATTGTTATTTTGTCCCATTCATTTTAATCAGAGCGTCCAAAGGCACAAAACCAACCCAATTTTGTATTGTTTCTATTATTTTAATGAATATTTACCCAATAATATTTTTGTAGGAATATAATATATGCCCCCAAAGTGCAAGAACAGAAGGAATAGCAAAGACCCATGAATCATGTAATAACGTATTTATTCTATAATAGTGCATTGTAAAGGTCGTTCTAGCTGATAGCTTACTACTATGTAGATTGTGTGCAATTTTGATGTGCAAAGTCCCAAACTTGCGTCGTTATATTCTGTGTAAACTATTGTAGATTTCACAAAGTTTTTGTATTTTGTAATTAGTCATCATGTAGTGCCATCATCAATCATTTCTTCTTGTAAAAACCTTTGAACCATTTAGGACAAAGTTTTTAATTTCAAAATACATATTGGTATAAACAAAAAATGAAACGGAGAATAAACAAAATCATGCGCTTCCATGATTTTCTTTTTGAAGAAAAGCCTTGTTGTATTTGGTATCTTATTCCTCGTTGACTTTCAATCTATCAGGTTGGAATGTAGTATGTTGTTGGAGGGTTGTGGACTGTTTCTTTGTTTTGGGTTTTGTCTGTCGATGCTAAAATCATTGGGATCATTATGGGGGCACGGGGGGGGGGGGGGGCATATTAAGCCCCCCAATAATTTGACAAAAGCACCCCAAAACATAAGGGGAAATTTTTTTGAAAAAATAAAGACAAACATAAGGTGTCGTCCCCGCCCCCCCCCCCCTCCCAATTAGTTTGACCACGCTACGCCACTTGTTAAAATTGGGGATGCTTTTAATACCCATCTTCGCAAAGAATCCTTTGGGGAAACGACTGTTTCATTGTGTTCATTGAATAGAGAGTGTTTGGAAAGAATATGTTGGCTGAGGAAGAATGTTCTATACATGGAGTGGAAAATTTGCACATTCTGTGAAATGTTGTGTGTATGTGTGTGTGTGTGTGTTTGTATGGTACTTTTAACTTATAGTTCAGATTTTACCATAATATAAACCCTCTTTATACGATTTCAATTTTCAACAATATTGATAACAGAAGAAATGCCCCCCCCACCCCCCCTCCTAATTGAGACCAAAAATCAAATGAGTACAATTTTGCAACATTTAAAGGGGTAGTACAGTTTTGGTAAGGCTGAACTTTAGTAACCAAAACCTGCACAGTAACATTACAAACTAATAGTTATGAATGGTATACAAAATTACAAACGACTAAGTAAAAAGCCCGTTATCATTCAAAAAGAGCCATTAAACAAGAGGGCGCTTTCTAAAAAGGCATTGGTTTCAACCATTTTTCATACAAAATTATGCATGTGATGTTTTACTGAAATAATGATTAAATAGAGAGATCATCAACAACTATTTTAAAAAACACTTTTGAAAATTTTTGAAAATGTGAAAGCATTTTTTAAATTTTTTGAAAATCGTCTCATTATTTGGGCCCAAATAATTATAAGATCAGATATATTTATTGATATTTCAGCCGTTTCTGGGTCGATTTTGACCAAATAAAGTTTATTCTGCCATTAAAATTGCATGTTCTCTCAAATTCGACACTCAGTTTTTCATTACCTCACAAAAAAATTGTGATGTGCAGGCGCCCTCTCTACCAAAACTAAACTACCCCTTTAAATGATATGGTTTGGTAATATAGTTTTTACAAAAAAGACTTAAGGGTTAAAGGTAGTGTTGAGTATTGGTATTTCCCGAAGTGCCCCCTGATATTTTTGTGTGAAATAATGAAAAACTGACTGTCAAATTCGAAAGAACATGCAATTTTAATAACAGAATAAACTTTATTTGCTCAAAATCGGTTCAGAAACGGCTGAATATCCATAAATATAGTTGTATTCAAAATGTTCTTCACCGGCAATCACCAGGCGATATTTAGACTTTTTAGAAAAATTTCAAAAATGCTCGAGACTACTTTGAAAAAAATCAGAATAGGTTTTTAAAAAGTCGCTAATGATATCTCTATTGAATCATTATTTTAACAAACATTAAATGAACAATTTTGTATGAAAAAAGGCTAAAACCAATTTTTTTTTTTTTTTTAATAGCGCCCTCTTGAGTTGTAACGCTCTTTTTAAATGATAACAGGGGTTTTACTTAGTCGTTTGTAATTGTGTATACTTTTCGAGCATGGTGAAGTTATAACTATTAGCTTTGTACCGTAATGGTGCCAGTTTTGTTACTAAAATTAAGTTTGACCAATACTCAACTATCCCTTTAAGCATTTGCTAACTAATTATTTTGACTTTGTACAGTTTAAATTCTCCAGTATATATATATTATCCTTTTAACGTACTAAGATAAATGGGGAAAATGAAACCTGTTCCATGCTTGTATTGGTAAAAAATAAACAATGTATGTGATGACTTCCAGAGTTCTAAGTACGTTTTGTGGATTTGACAATGTTACTAGATCCTTTGAATTTAATAATTATCGGTTGAACCCAACTAACTAGCTTTACGAAATTGAGATATTTTATAAACGTATACAACTAACTAAAATGACTTGAATTAAATGTCCATCTTCGGAGCTTGTTAATAGAAATAACCATCATACCCTCAACTATAACATAGAATGGATAGCCTAATGGTAATTTAAACACCCAGATATTAGTTTGACTAATGAGTCGTATCCTATATAAAAAAATTGTTAATCATATTCACACTTGCGTCAGTCTTTCACTATTCCGTTAAAATAAGTAACCAGGAAGTTAAAGTTGCCTCTTTTCGCGTATAAAATCATCATGATTCTGATCGAAAGTAGGCCTAATATTTATGTGTTCGTGTGTTCAGACTGTTCACATATTCAAGCATTTCATTAACGCCACCCGGATGTGAATTACATGACGTTACGGATAATACGAGGAAATACGGCGGAAAAGACGTGTGCCAAACTTATTTACATATTCCGGCTTTTAGTTCTATAGTTCAGTTTAGTTTTAGTTGTATGTGGTTCGAACAGATTATGGACAGACATATTGCAAAGGGTTAGATGTACGCGAGACATCGTTCATTTGCCATTCCATTTCTGGTGGTGTACTTCAATACAGCATTATTCCAAAGATTTAGATGCACGGACATCGTTCATATGCAATATCTTTTTTGGTGGTACATATACATAATTTTTTTTTCTTCGAATGCGATTATTCATGGTAATGCTATGAAAGTGTGGAGCAAACATTTACTGGTAGGCCGGTGGAGTTGGTGGTAACATGGACACGGTGGAAGATAAGATAAAGAAAAGGTGAGTGTAGTATAACTATGTTAAAAATAAATAATCATAACCATATATACTCGCATGGTTTATCGTGATTATATTATATAGGCATATAGGCCTATACAGATTAAAAAGTAAAACAAAATAGGCCTACATGATATATGAACAGTGACTATTACTGGTTGATAATGACTTGTGTAATTGTAATGTGAGCTAAATTGTATAGCCGTTTGTTTAATCGCATTGTATAGTTTTGTTAATGTACTTCAGTTTTATATATATACAGTCTCGAAAGTTCAATAAACAAAACTGAGTGAATTACATGCACAGTCAAGCATAATAGTGACGGCGAGAAAGTTAGCTAATATATGTCAACATTAATAATGACCACAGTTTATCGCGTGTTAAAGTTTTAATTACATGTCTCTGAATACTTAAGGTGGTATTAACATTTTAATTATTAATTATGATACCTAGTAGCTGCCTGGAATAAATACGATCATAAATTATAACGATGTAGTGCTATTTCATTACACATATAATATTTCAATGGTCGCATATACGCGTAGACAACATTCAGTACAAATACATCATCAGTTAAATTAGTACGAGTTGTTCTCTTCATGATTGAATTAATATTAGCAAATAAAAACATGACTTTCGGGCCCATATCAAGGATTTTCAAGGAAGGGAGGGGGGGGGGGGGGGCTTTAATTTACAAAGTGGTTCGAGACCGTTCATTTGGCCAAGACTGAGACCGCTGGTTTAGTTGTGAAATGGAGGGGGGGGGGGGGGGGGGGGGGATCGTGGCCAAGTCCGAGACCTCTTTGAATTTGTTTGTATTATTCTTTTCTCTGTTTTCTTGGTGGGGGGGGGGGGGGGGGGGGGGGCGGTGCATACGCACCCGACGTACGCACCCCCCCCCCCCCCCCCACCCCCTCCCTCCTCCTGGCTACGGGCCTGACTTGTCAAGCCCATTGCACGATCAGGCCTAGTAGGCTATTATTTATAATAATATTTTCAATGGTACTAAAAATACTTAATTTGTAATATTGCGCACAGGGTCAAACTGTGCTTATTCATAATCTGACGCAACTGTCAACAAATATATTGATTCATCTACTATAATTAAACCGGGTTAAATTTACTCAACACTGACGTTCACCTGAATACTGAAATAGGCCCCTCAAATTAGTATACATACATGTAGTCTATATCAATATACCATCGTAATGTGTGCATATGAGGGTGTATACGAGTGATTACGTCGTGGGTATACGTTTATGTTTGAGAGGATTCATTTATGGCTATAACCCAATTCTTTACTACATCCATCTAATCGACAGAATTGCCCTTTTTAATTGTTTATGTATAATACTCCATGAATTTTATTTTACGAATTTCCACCTATATGTTTGTCATAGATCTTCCAAATTATTGGTTAGGGCATGCGCCCATGTACC